>JAPMOQ010019520.1:139376-189170 GCA_026543055.1 Argiope trifasciata | reverse complement strand
AAATCATTTTATTATCTAATATTGAAATCATTTTATTATCTAATATTTAAATCAATGTATATCTTATTTAAAAATCAAGCAAATACTTATCAAGTAATGTCACATAATCTATAAATATGAAAAGAACATAGAGATTTTACTATGATTGAAAAATAATGCATTTATTTCTCATATGTATTAAGAGTAATTGGAAACTGATAATACATTCTGTTGCCTCTCATTGTTAGTTTTGGTTGTGGGAGAATGGCAATAATTTGTTCAGAATTAACATATGATAGATACATCATTTTCATCAATTTGAAATATTTTTCTATTGTGGTCCTTTGCTTTCAGACACATTATTTGAATTTCTCCCTCATCATCCATTTTCTTTTGAATTATAGCAGCATATGTGAATTTAGTTTTTTTTTTTTTTTTTTTTTTTGCTTCCTCCTATGAATTTGACTAAAACATGTACACCCTCAGACAATTTAGCATCAGATACTTGCTGCAGAGACATATCTTCTTCGCGAAATTTCTCATCAGAGTTTATGGATATTTCACTCCCTGAAGAAGAATAAATCCTTTTTGGGGGAATAAAACGTGTGTGAATTTTTTCTTCTTTTCTGAAATTAAATTCCTCCATGGGGTAGCATTTGCACAATCCTGTTGCAATAACAACTGACACTTCTATAAAAAAATCTCCCTTTTTCTTTGGTGATTAGTTGATGAACATTAAATGTACCAGGAAGACTAGGTATATCCGTTGGTAAATGCTGTTGTACCAAATTGATGTCATCTTCATCAACAAAAAATACTTTGACAGCTGTTTTACCTTTAATTTTTTTATAAAGATCAGGGGCATCAGAAATATCTGTACCATAAGCAATCAAGTTATCAGCAGTTCTTTTAATAACTGCTCCAATGCCATCAGCAGCTCCTTTGCCATGGCCAGCTTCGAAAAATGACCAAGTACCTTCCTGAAATCCATATTCAAATAGCAAGTGCGTAAACAGATAAAAATTTTTCTTTTGACGATACTGAGTGCATGGACCATCAGAAAAAAAATGAAGGATTGAAACGTTGGGTGCTTTGAATTTTAGCAACATCAATATTGGTTTGAGATGGGCCCATATCGCTATAGGACTGTGGTCATGGCTTGATGATATAGTGCAAAAAGAAATGGGCTTATTTTCTCCTCCAATATATAGGACACCTGTATGGAGAGTAGCTTGAGCTCTAGATGCACCATAGTGAAAAGTTTGCACTTCTTCACTGAATTTGCATGCATAATTCTCAGAGAAGTCAATATGTAACAAAGCTTCATTCGTTTCCAAATTGTTTTTGCACATTCTGTATGCTAGGAACTGCTGATTAATATTGAAAACGTGCTTTTTAAAACGCATCAAATCTGCTTCAAAATTTTCGATTAATAATCTAACTGATCCTTCTTTTTTCTCTTTAACCATTTTTTGAATGCATATTTCTTTTTTTTTTCCTCCAACAATTTTTTCCCTTTTTTCTCTTCTTTTTTCCCACGAATACCAGTTAATGATATTAGTTTCCTCAGCTATATTTACTTTGTTTACTCCTCAGCTATGTTTACTTTCTTTATCTTTGTTTTTGGCTTGTTCATATTTTTCAGGATTTTGTTTTAGCCTTTCCCTATAGCGCCTTTGCTTTTCTGCAGGTGTTAAAGCCATCCTACATTCAAAATAATATTTATTTACCACTGTACTCAAATAATGTCAAGTCTGTTACCTTCAGTCAAATCCGTTACCAGTAATATGGTAACAGACTTGACAAGTAACGGACTTGACATTCAAATGAAATCGTAAAATAAAAACTAACTTACATAATTTGAAATTTAAAGAAAAATATAAATATCTTCTAAATCTAACTAGGTAATAGTATTTAAACATAAAATTGCTAAAAATATTATTTTAATATTAAAAATTATGGTAACAGACTTGACAAAGAATAAAAATACCTACCTTGAAGAAAACTTATTCTTGTTAGAACTGCAAAGCTTCACAACAGAAGAAAAAAAAATGGCTAGACAAGTTTAACAATATCTTCCAGTATGGCTGCCATCTTTAGGCAGAATTATAAACCTATTTTTGCTAAAATAATGAGAAGGTAACAGACTTGACATAAAGTGGGAGACAAAGTATTTTATAAATTTTGCTTAAGTAGAAATTTCCAGAAATTAATATTTACCATCAATATAACAGACTAATACTTCATATTTAATATGTATCAACTTTTTTATAAAAAATAAATAAATTTAATAGCAAAGAAATAACATTTAATTTCATATAACTAGAAAGGGACAGGCATATTTGCCTAGAGTCACATTTTTAAGCATTTGTCTAAAAAAAATTTATTGATTTTTTTTTTTTTAGTGCTAGAAATATTTAATATAGTCTTCTTTACTTAAAGCACTGCTCAAGTTAAACTTTTAAATTTAATTTATGCTTGAATTTTCTATTTTTCCCTCTGGGACAGCATATGTAAGCGAATTTTGAAAATGACCCATATAGTTAACATGACTGATCAGCATATTAACTATTAATGTTGAAAATTTTCTTTAAATTATCTCTTATAAACATAGGCTAAGGAAATGCATCTTGTTGAAAGTGTATTTATTAGTTATATAGTGTATTTAAAGTATAATTGTTTCTTTAAAAAATGTATTTCTATTCCTAAGGCTGTATATTCATTATGTTTTCAAAAAATTTGTTTAGATTATATGTTAAAATAAAGTTTATTTATTAAATTTCTTATTTAAAAATTAACTTGTATAATTTTGATTAGATTTTAGAAAATGTGTGATTTGGAATTTTCAATACCATCCCGGTTAGAGAATCTTTTCTCTTCATCATCAAAGCATTATACTGTGAAAGAAGAATTTTCAAAGCAGTCTATTACTGTGGAAGTTCTGCGTAAGTATATAATAACTTGAATTTTTCTTTATCTAGATATGTATATTAAACTTCATTAAATGCAACTTTTAACTCATCCTAAACTTGCGTAGTATGCTATATTTTAGTTTTATTATATATTATATTTTAATTTATGATGAAATTCACCATTCTTTGAATATTCAGATTTGATGGCATAAAAAATTTTTATTTCTACCTACAAAAAAGTAAATATTACTATTTTAACTATTTTTTTTTTTAAATTTTAAGATAAGTTCTATTAATATTAATGATAATTATCCTGTTTAAAGTTTCATGAATATTTTCAAATGTTTATTATTGAACAAAATATCTATTGTATTATAATGTATATTGTAGTTCAAAAATTGAATGTTAATTCTGTAATAATTTTTTCATGTTTCTTTCCTTTTTACTTGTTGAATTTCGTGTTGCCCTAATTGCTTCTATTAGCATATTCTATAAAAATAATGTAATGTTAATTATTAAACTATGGAACCATTGTATATAAGATGCAGTATATGGGAAATGTTATACATTTGCTACATTATTTAATTCTGCCGTACATTTTAAACATTATTAACATATTACTCCTACACATTACTACCTACACAATGTATTTGTGAAATGCAGTAATGTTTTATTATGAATTGTCAAGTAATTTATCAGTTAAATATCATCAAGTATTTTATGCAGAATAAAGTTCTGTTCCATATTTTATCTAGATTTATAGAAAAGTTTTTTTTTTAATATACTGTTGACTATATATATATATAATTCTATATATTCCACAAAATTCAAAGATAACCGAATATAAATAAAAATGAGTTTTAAAACTAGAGCATGCTAATAATATTTGAAACAGAAAACTTAGAACGCTGGTATAAAATCTGAATTTAAAGTTGGAATTAACCATCTTTTACTGTACATGAAAAATAAATAATTTATGTATTCATAATGTTTCTTTCTTCTCCTATTAAATTCATAGTTTGCTTTGGGTTTTAAAAAAAGTTATGCAATCATTAACGTTAGGTGTCTAAATTACTAACATGCTAATTTTACTTATTAATGAATTATTTTAGAACTTAAGCGGTCTATGTATGCTGATATTGAAGGTTTTATTTTCAATCATTTTGACTTGTACTGCAATCTTTTTCGGTAAGTATTTTGAATGATTTTTTTCTCCCCCAAAAATTATTAAAATACCTGTTTAAATTTTAATTCACTAATTTTTAAAACAAGAAATTATTTTTAAAAAGCAATTTCATTGGAATATGAATTTTGTTCTATTATATTGTTGTATTTAAGAAATATTTTAATATTAAAGATTCTAACTTATTTTAATATTTAATTTTATATTGAAAAAACAGTTATTGTTTTGTTGTTAGAATTTCTTCATTAACATATCTTGCTAATTTTGTATGTATTCATTTAATCATATTTTCTGAATGCACTATTGCCTTTATTTAGCTCATTTCTGTCGTAATGTGGTTCAAGTGTGCTACAGGTGGCCTGGTGGTAAGATTTTGGCTCATGAGCTTTTAAGGTTTTGGATTTGAGACCCAAATCCACCAAAGAACTGTTGTGTAAAGGGGTCTGTTGCATGTTAATGTCCTCTTGCTGGTGTGGTGTGGAGAGGCAGATGCCAGCTCAGATACTGTCCTTGTAACCTGACCGCGGTTCAAAATCATGAGGTTTAAACCAAAATATCTAATGTTGCTTTAAAATGGGATGTTAATATGACTAAACTAAACAAAACTTCAAGTGTTCTACATTTCAAAATTTTTATATGTTTAAAACACTTTATAAATGTTTACTTTTTGAGTTTTTCTTTGTTCTAATATGGCCAAAAACATTAAAAACAAATAAAATATTCATCTAAATAATATCTAATTATCAATTTACTATTTAAAAATGCACAAAATATCACCTAATATAAAATAAAATGTTTGTATTCTCATTAATATGAAAACTTTTAACTCTTATTAATTTAACTTTTATTAGTTAATTTTACTCAATATTAATTTTTAAAAAGTGTAGGAATTGTATTCTAATTATTGTCATTGCATACTATAATTTTAAATTTATACATATTGTTTTAAAGTTGTATGAATAATAAAATATATTCTGAACAGGCAGTTTTCAGAATTAGATGAAGGCTTAAAGTTGTCTGCTTTTCAAATTCTCCTTCAAGGTAAATTTTCATTCTTTTAAAATGTGAAAATCAATGTAATTAGTTTATTAAGATGAGTATTCATTGAGTAAAAAAATTTTAGTAATTTTTATGTTTTTTACTGACTTTCTATTGTTATACTTGACTTATTTTTAATTTTTATTTGGATTAAATTATTATAGTAAATAGATAAAATAATGCAACTATTGAATTCTTAAGAACATTTTTTAGGTAATAAATTAATATTCCTGTATAAATGATATATTTTAACTGAAAAAAATTATTCCAATAAATTACATTTATTTAATTGGTTTAAATACTTAAACTCTTTGTATTTTTTGTTAAATGAATGCAACTGAAAATATGCTTTATTATATTAATTTGATTTTTAAAAAATCAATTTTAAATATATGTTTACTTGAAATTGTATTAGCTGCTTTACTTTTGCCATCAATGTTGAGGTTGTAGAGTGTAGTACCTCATATAGTAATTTATTTCTTCTTTTATTCATCAATGAAATATTTTTATGAGGGAAAAGTTTAAAACATAGCTTGTAAAAGATAAGCTCTTAAAAGCTTGAATGTGTTCTTTTAAAAATCAATTGCAAAAATAAATGACATTCCTGTAGCTATATAATCTCAGCCCATCTGTGATTGAGTGAAAATCATAATTTTGCACCTTCCTTCTCTCCCTCTCTCTCTCTCTCTTTTTTTTTTTTAAAACCTCTGAGAATTATATTTATTGGTTTTTAACCAAATAAAAGCTGGATACCATTTGTAAATCATGTATTGCAAAAATTGTGCAATTGCTGTATGGTGTAGAGAATTTGGAGTAAGAGGTACTAATTTATTTATTGTGTAGTAAGTAATAAAAAAAGTATTTCAATTATTTATAAATTAATCAAAATGTTAATAGTTTTTCCTTTAATTACTTTGGGGCATTTTATTGGAAAAGGAGGGGAAAAAACATTTTTCCTCTTCTTTAATATTTAAAATATTACATTTTTAGTCATACAATTGCTTATATGTATTCAATATTTTTAATTTTTAATAATTTTTTTTTTAAAATATGTTTAGCTATTTTATAACAGTGATTTTCCTTTCTATAATCATTGACACAAATTAGCAAAATATGAATAATCACTATAAATAATTTAACAACTCTTTCAAAGTTAGGAAGAAATTAATGTTTTAGTTCTCATTTTATTACTAATTTATGCCTTGATATTTTAACTAATATATAATGATAAATTATTTAAAAGAATTCAACAAAGACAAATGAAACAAGTCTAAAACCGACTGTGTTGTAAAGAGCCATGCTAAACATTTCAAGGTATTATTAATTATTGTGATCTGATATTTGCATAAGCAGAGCACTTTTGGTTTGATTTGTTATTTCCCTTGTTCTTGAATCAACTACTTAATATTTAATGATTTTTGTGATAATAAGTAACAAATCTTATTGATTTTTTTTGGGGGGCTCAATTCTCTTTAGTCCTAAGTAGAAACAAGTCTTTATGTATATATGCATTATAGATTCTCTTAAAATTAATTTTTTACAAATGTGAAATACTATTTAACCTTGATCTTAAGTTACTTGTGAAGTAAGTCATCTGACTGCAGTACTTTATCAGCTGTGTCAAGTATCCAATAAAGGCAAATACAGTTAAAATATAAAGTTAAAGTTACAGTTAAAATATAAAGCTTTTTTCATGAGGATGAACAATGCTCTTTTGGACAGAAGCTGTGCCTATTCAATTTACAGACTGTCATGTTTTTTTGTTATGCTTCTTTAATATGATTTTTAATATTTGTTTTCAGTTACTGAAAAAGTGATAAATTTGCTGACTGATATATTGAATGAGGACACAGAAGAATTTGAACGAGATTTCAGTTTTAAGTACCGTAACATGATTATGATGAATGTTTATTTATTATGTCAATTCACTCATGCTTTTGAAGAGGCAATTCTTAAAAAAGCAGCAAATGTAAATCCTGGCAAGGTAAATTATTTCTTTAAATTGCCTCTGTTCTTTTTTTTTTTTGTTACATTTCTTTATTGCATTCATTTCCTGCGATTCTTTTAATGTCTTTAAAATGTATGAATAAATAAGTTTTTTAATTTAAGGGTCGAAAAAAGAAAATTATTGAGGAATCAGAACTTAGTGAATGGCCAGAAGAAAGACTGAAATTCCTTATTACAATGAAAAAAATATTTCAGTTACCTATCAGAAAGTTTTGGAGCCCTCCAATTATTGATTATGAATTCATAAAGTAATTTGTGCTTATGATTTATTATTTTATGAGTGAATACTAATATGTATTTGTGTTTGTGTGTGTGTTAACTGGGAAGCATATTTTCCCTTTGATTTTTTTCAGATTGTTAAACAATGAATGGTTAAAAAAAACATGATTAATAATCAGAAATATTTTATATCTGTGGTGTTAAATATTTTATATTTAGGAATTAATATATTTATTTTAAAATTCATGCAATAAATATTTTGATTTCTAAAGTTATGGTGGGAAAAAAATTTGTATCACTTTTAAAATTAAAAATGTAATTATTAATTTTTGCCCCTCAATTCTTGGTTTTAACTCCTTAATTAAAAGTACACAATTCAGCAATTTTTCAAAAATTAGTTATAATTTTTTTTCATAAAATTCTACTTTAAATTGTAAAATACTATTTTTAATATTTTAATCATAGCTAGTTGCCTTTACCTCTAATTTGCTGGGGATATATTTAATTTCATCAAACTCGTTTAGATATCTAAATGAGTCCTTTCAAGTCAATAATTCTGTCGATTTGTCATCGCTTAATGGTTTTATTTTTACTGTTTCGCATATACTCTTCATTGTGTATATGAATTTTTCAAATTGAAACCAATGACATCCTTGCATTATTAAAAACTTAGATGTGCAATTCATCTGTGCTCTAAATTTTGTGATACTATAAATTCACTTTTTTTTTTTTTTTTTGTTAGTTTCACAGATATTAAACAGAACCCTTCTTTCTCTGTTTTCAGTAGTCCAAGAAAATCAAGTGATTATATATGTCACTAAACAATAAACACTGTTTTGAAATTCAGGACAACAATATAATCTATTGTCGGCAATCATACAAAAATAGTTTTTTTAAATTTTCAAAAATCAGTAAAGATGTGCACAATTATTAAATTGGAATTATTTTTTAAAAAAAAACAATTTTTCTTTTAAATTTTGAAACTTAAAAATAAAACTTATTACAGAAAAATATGAAAATGTAACTTATTCTCAAAAAATTAGAATTTCAAAAATAGTCTTTTATTCCAATATAATATAAATTTGTTATTTTTTAATGTTGTATTATTGATTTATGAGAAATTATTAATATCTATGTTTTAATTTTCAAGGAATTATGCATATATATATATATTAGTTAAATATTTTTACCGAAGCACCTAACCATCATAGTTTTATAACATTAAAAGGCTTGAAAACTAAATTTGTAAAGAAAAAAAAAATGATAGAGATTCCATATTTGAAAGTCTTTGTTTTTGCAGTAAGTTATAATTGGTTATTTTGTCTAATTATTTCCACATTTGCTTTCTTTTTTTATAATTCATTTAAAAAATATTTTTGTCATGAAATATTTATATACATTTCTATTTGCTTAAATTTTTTCTTAACTATATAAATTTTGTATTGATTTGACATTTTTTATAGCTATGTTACCAACTCATTTTTCAAGCTTTTGGAAAATGTAGAGATTGCGAAAGATAAAGGAATGAAAATAGAAATCTTTCGCTTCCTGGGTTCAGTTCTTGCTGAAAATAGAACTGGCATTGGTAATAAAATATCACTTTTATTCATTTAGTCAAATTTTATACATTTAATAATACATGCATATATCTTAAGCATTTTCCCTTTATAGGATACAGTATAAAAATCTTGCAAATGGTTCAAGATTTTGAACACTTGCCGAATATAATGGCTGAGGCTGTTGTACACTTTATGCAAGAAAATTCAGCTGATACTTTAGCTGCAGATATTTGCCGGTAATTTGCATTTTTTGTATATCATATTTTCATTTTGTATAAAAATTGTGTGCATACTACCAGAGTTTGTATATCAGAGTCAAAATGCGAGTTGAAAAAATTTGCAACTGGAATGATATTTATTTTATAAGTCATTTAAATATATATTTGTTATATATTTTTATTTATTTCATGCTTTTTATGGTTTAAATAAAACAGCAATCTAAACAACAGTTATTTATGTTCCTAAAGTTAGCTATTACTTCTATGTTGGTAAATTTTATAGTTTAGAATGACTGCAGGACTAAGAATTTTTAAATTGACATTATTATATTTTGGTTTTGCAAGCTTAAAGTATATTGTGCTTCTTTTGTGAAAGTTTTTTTTAAGGATTTTAAATCAAATCTGATACTCTAGAATCAAAAATTAATTTTTGAGATTTGCTTTCTGACATATTTACTTGTTTGCATTACTTTTTAAATTCTGAAAACAAAAATATATATATATCCTTTGGAACGAAAGCATCTTAGTATTTTTGAATTATGGATTTAATTATATAGTGATAACAGTTTAATTATAACAAGGTTATGGATTTTAAAAATGAGTTATTTTGGAAGAGTTCATTGTATTAAAACATAATATTGTAAAATTAAAATGATTTTTCTCCAAAATAAAATTGATGGTTGTTAATTTAAGTGTATCTTCTTTTCCTCTAGAAGTTTTAAAATTCAAAGCTATTTTATGTCTTGAAAAAAAATTACATTGTAAATACTGTTTTTCTTTTTGTTATGTTATTTTTAAATGATTTTACAGTCTGTTCTCAGGTTTCAAAATAATATGGCTTTATTCAAAATACTTGTTATGTATAATATTTTAGATTTTTATTTTGCTTTTTTTAGTTATAATATCACTTATAACAATTAAAATAAATTATATATAAATCTTATCTACAAGTTAGACTGATTTTTGAAATTAGAAAATGGATAATATTAAAAGACTTGTTGTTAAATCATATTTGTTATTAACTGTTTTGACTTTATTTAAATTGAGGCTTGATCATTGGAAAGCCATCTTTTCCAAAACTTTACTTAAATTACAAATATTTGTCTGTTGCTAAAGTTATTTAGTTCTTTTTAATTTTTATTCAATATTTTTTTTTTTTTTTCTTTGTAGGGAGGTTATTTTACTAGATGTAAAATCTTTAGTGACTAACCTAACAGCTGCACATTCCTTGTCACAATTTTTGATTTCTGTCTGTGAAAAATGTCCAGAAAAAGTTGTATGTGTCATTGGCAATTTGATACAATTTTTAGAAATGGAGGTACAATTATCTTTTATATTAATTCTTATCTAGGATTGCAAATAAAACAAATTACTTAATTTTGTATCTTTTAAAATATAAAACTTGATATTTCATTTTACTTAGTGTATGAGTATTATGAATATTGAAAGAATTCTAATATTATACAAGTTCACATTTTCAAATGCTATTGTGAGATTTAATTTTAAAATCATTATAGATCATTATGTATGTAATTTCCTTAAAAAAAATCTTTAAAATTTTGCAGAAATCTTTTTGTACTTTAATAGTAAACTTAGAATGAATCAGTAAAGCTTTTTTTTCCCACAACTCTTTCCTCTTAAAAATCTTTTTGATTGTTATTGAAACAAAGTGCTTGCATAGAAAATAGGAGTTTTGATTATAAATGAATATATTGAATAAATCTCCCCCCCCCCTTTCAAACTAACAGCTATGATATACTAATTTCTGTCTTTGAAATTTGATTTCTTTATTTTATATAGAAAACTTGCTCATATGTAAAATTTTTACTAAAACTGAGTAAAAGGATTGTTTTCATGAACAGCAGTCTAATTGAGAAAGCAGAAACTTATTGATACTATATATTTTTAACTGCAAGTTAATCATCTTTTTCCCACCACGAAAACTGGGCTGCATTTACTGTTAGTTAAATCTTTGAAGTATAATTTAATGTTTGTAATTTCCTCTATAAAAATTTATAATTATCAAATTGCAACAGAATTAAAATTATTTTAATTGCTTTGCACCTGTTCTGTTCATTGCGTATATGAACAATTAAATCATGATATCTTAGTGCTGTTAAAATCATACATGTCCATTTTGTGATAGTATTGCATATCTCATGGAAACTACACAGTTATTAAACAGAATTCTTTCTTAACTTTCAATAATTGAAGAAAATCACACAATTTGATGAAAATGATTTCAATTTCAATTCAAAAATGAATTCTATTGTAAGAAATTAAACAAAATAAAGAAATTGAATAAAACTTCATGTTTGTTAAACTGTTAAACTTCATGAAAAAAGTTCATGTTTGAATTGGTAATTTAAAATGAAAGCTTTTAAATTCTTAAAATAATTTTTTTTTTAAATCAAAGTTGAAAAAAATAGTTCTAAATTAATTTTTAAAGTTTTTTCCAATAATATTTTTTGGGGTTTTAATAAAAAAAGTTTTTAAAAAAATCATTCAATTTTTTAATTAATTAAAATCTCAAGGGAAAATGGTTTTGAGGTGCCCATTCTCACCTTCTATATGCCAAATTTTGTAATGCTTACATCATATGGTGCTACAATGCCTACATGAATTCTTTTATTACCAATAGAGACTTGAACATGTTGTATGCCTGAGCTTTTTGATCCCCCTCCCCCCCTATTTACAACCTACATTCTATAAAAAAGATTATTAAATTGTTCGAATTGGAATTATTTTGTAATTGTGTGTGTGTGCGTTTGAAAATTTGTAGGAGTGGTTTTTCTCATAGGATAAGGTTCTTATATGTGTTGAATAGTCATAAACTATTGTTTTATGAGTATCTTAGAGCGTTAAACACAAAATTGAAATTTTAACATTTGTGAAGGTTTTCTTAAAATGGATTTATGCAATTAAAAATTTCAGTCTTTGTAAATTTTAAACTTTTTGTGATGAATATTGGACATTAAATGTTGTGCATGGAGATGAATACATTGGGTAAAAACTCATCAATTAATGCTGAAATGATATTTCGAAACCAGACTACAGCATCATTTAATGATTTTAAGGCACGATACTAGTATATGAGTGACACAATATCTAAGTGAACTGTTAACCAATAATTGATGAGTTTTTAATTAATATTTTGAAATATATTGTAAAGGAGCATATGGTAAAAGTGTAATTGATTTCACCCATTATTAATATTATTAAAATTTTAAATCTTCAGATGATTACATTAAAGCATCTGATTGAAACATACTTTATTGCTGTTTATGAAATTTTCTAATCTGTTTTACAAAATGCTGTTAGGTGCTTGAAGATTTACTAAAATCTAGTGTATCTGTGAAAAATGAACCTGAATGAATGAATTTAATTTTTCTAAGAAAGGTATTCATATAGTGATGACTGGGTCATTTTTTAAAAATAAAATTGAGATTTTTGTTTTAACTTAAAAAAATTAACTGCTTATAACTATCAGGATTGGTGGGCACAGTATTTTATAACAGAACACCATTTTCTTACTCGAGTAATGTCTATTTCTCTCTCTTCATATATATTGTATGATGTATGTATATGTATAGATCTAAAGCTTTGGAAGCAGATTGCAATTTGAAAACGTTAAAGAAGATTTTTCATTTTTAAGTTCCCTTTATTCCATCTCCAGAGACAGGCATGCATATTTACTAGCGGCACGGACAAGCAGACATGGCGAAAAGGACAGAAATTTATTTTCTCTCATCTCTTATACCATATTTTGTTAGGGGAAATATTGTTGTTTACAGTACTAATATATTATAAAGATTCTCATAGGGATTTCTGCATCTTCATCTCAAAGCAGGGAAAACACAGGGATCGTTTTTAAAAAGAATTTGCTTATTGGGCATTTTTCTAGCCCTTCACACGGAGTATGTGTAAGTTGACTTCTAGCCGATTCAACAATTTTACAAAGTTTCTCTTGAATTAATTAAATAGAGAAATGGAATTGAATCAGGAAATAAGAGAAAATTTTCAGTGTGAAGTTATTATATACTGAATTAAGATAAAAGTTTAGAAAATAATTTGGATTTAAATTAGATGTTAAAATATCATTATATATATATGTGTATGTGCTAAGATCTGAATTGCGATTTTGAGTGACTTGCAAAGTTTGTAATTTGAACCCACTTATCAGATGCTGCTGCATTAGAGAAGGGGAAGATAGAGGGGGGAGACAATTTTAAGTAGCCAATAAAAACCAAAAAATTTTTAATTCATCCCCAGGAGAGTTGAATGTCCCACCATATAGTAAAGATGTCTACATAATTGTAAATATATTTATGATAATTTTTAAGTTTAATTATTTGCTTTCTTTTTTAGTCTCATGTGATGAGAAACTGTGTACTTTCTATTATGGGAATCATACTCAATAAAGTTTTAGCAAATGAAAATATTTCAAACAAAGAAAAGAAGTTGAGAGAAGAACTCTTGAGCCAATTAGAAGTAACAAATGTGTTTTATCTTCCTCAAATTCACTTAATTTTCCTTGTCTTTGAATTTTTCCTTTTCTTTGTACTATGCATAGTTACTTTTTATTGGAAATGCTACTGATAAAACTTTTACATACTGCCTTTTATTACTGTAATTTCCTGAAATTGTCTGAAAGATTTTTAGCCTCAAACTTCAAATATTGATTATTGTATTTACTTTATATATTATATATATTTACTTTAAAAAAATTTCTATGATGATTGTATATAAGAATGTAAATTTTATTTTTCAGTAATAAAAACTGAATTTTTCTTTTTAAGTTTATAGCACTCTGTAAATGGAAATTTTTCTACAGTGCTTGATGCATGATAATTTATTATAAAGTAGCTTTAAAAAAAATCTTTCTGATAAGGTTTTAGTATGATATTTGTTTCTGCATTATTTATTTTATAAATAGTTTGATATTCTACAAATTTTTTATATTTTTTGTAATATAATATATTTGTATCTACTTTTGATGGTCTGGCTTTTTTTCCTTCTGTTTGAATTCTTGCATTACTGTATAGTAGTATGTAATTTATACTGATGATTTTTTGATTTTCTCATTTAGGCTCATTTGTTAGATGTCAATTCTTTTGTGCGATGCAAAGCTATTCAAGTTTTTAAAACCCTTATGGATGAGAAAGCTTTGACATCAGCTGAGTTGTATCATGTTGGAAAACTCATTTCAAATCGCATAAAAGATAAGGCTAGTAATGTTAGGAAGAATGCTATGTCTTTTATGTCTTTATTTATCGATGTTAATCAGTTTGCTTGCCAGGTAAGTCCTCAAAAATTATGTTCATGGTTATATCAATTGAAGTAACTAAATGACTTTATTTATTTGTCACTTATAATGCAAAGATTTTTTTAAATATACTATTTACTTATTAATTCCAAAGTTTTGCAACTTATTTATATTAATATATGTAAATCTATCTGTAAAGTAGATTAATTGTCTTGCTTTTAAGCACAGAATGTGCTGGGGTGTAAAAATTCAGAAATGATAGTTGTTAAGAACATAAGCTGAGTAACATGTATTAATCATAATAAGTGAAAGTGATTTTTTTCTGGACGTTCAATAGGGTTTTTTTTTTAAAAAAATTTTAGTTAAAAAGAGGAAAAAATATTTTTCATATATTAAAACAAAAACTTACTGTGCAATGTATTGTGTGAAGAAAATGAAGCAAGATTTATTCTGAAAATTTCAGATAGGTATTGTTAATTTAGTAAAATAATGATTGTATTTTCTTCAAAGGTTTGAAAGAATGGCTTCTTTGATTGAATTATTTCATCGTTCAATTTTAAATCTTAGTTTAATATTTTTAACAACTTGTTATGTTTTGAAATTGATAAAGTATAAGAAAGTATACTGAAATCTTTACATTTCGGGAGGGGGGGGATTGTTTGATAAAGTTATCTGATTTTCAAACATGATTATCTGTAGCTTGCTTTAAAGAAATGTAGCAAAGGGGAATGAATTGAACACTAGTATATTATGCATCTGTAAAAGGTGTTGTTAAGATTTTTTTTTAACTAATTTTTTTTTAAAAAAAGTTCTTGGCTGTTTTTACATCAAAAAGAAGAAGATGAATGTAAAGCTGTTTGTATAGAGTACATAAATTTATTTAATAGAGACTTTGGAGAATTTTTTAAAATTACTATTATTTTTCATAAACAAGCAACTGGTGAAAGAGAATATAGCATTAATAAAAGTGAATATTGATCAGGGAAATTTGAATGAAATATCTTATTTTGCAATATGTAGTTAATGACCATGCAAGGCGGTCTGACGACAGTCCATTTGGTTCCCTTTATTAAAAATCGCGACTGATGTTGAAAATATCAACATTGGCCGATTCAAATTTTATTTTTGACTGATAGATGCATTCAAGCAAATAGTGGAGTAAGTAATTTTAAATTGTAAAAACAATTGATTTTAAGTGTAAAAAATTCATGAGCCAAATATGAAGAATATAAAGAAAAGAATTATAAAGCATAACTAGTTGGTTTTAAATATGCATTAAAAATGCTTTAATAAAATTTTTAAAACAAAAGTTGCATAAAAGTCTATTTTTAAAATTTAGTTCAATTATTGGTGAATCATGTTCACCAATTATTGATGGTATTTTATGTTTAAGATTGAATACTTATTTGGTGCCTAACTTACTGTCTGTCCACTTCAAGAAATTTGCTAGACGATTGTCTATGTTTACGGCAGGCATTATAGAAACAGGCTTCGGTAGGGAAGATCCATTTTAAATGGGTGGAATTGGACAGAAGTCTGGGGGGGGGGGGCGTGTATTCTTTTTTTGGCATCAATCTGAAGCGAGGAAAAAAACTTATTGCTCCTTTGTCTTCTCACTAGTCGCAGTTGCACAATCTTTATATTCGCTTAGCTTACTTCTTTTATATTTTATTAATCTTTACTTTGGTTAAAGTAACTACATTTCATTATTTATTTATTTGGTTTCTTAAATTTTGATATCCTTTAAAATGCTTTTTCAATTTAAGAAAAGGGAGACTTGAAAATCACAAGCATTTGAAATTCTGCATAATGTTGCAGAGTTTTGCTCTGAAGAAACTGCAGCAAAATCTTTGAAAGTTCCTCTTCTACAAGCAATGAAAAGAGCTTTGAAATTATTTTGTATTTAAAAATAATGATTTTATTATGCTATATAGAAATATTTAGAGATTAGAAAGATTTAATTCGTTTTCTGGAATTGAATGAATATATGCAATTGTTAAGAAATAACTCTATTAAATTTTTATTGCAAAATATTATTCAACTCTATATGAAGGAAATATATTATAGGTAGTACATTAAAAAAAATAGACAATTAGCATTGGGCTTGTTTTTTCGCCTTCCTGTTGTTTCAATAGCTTTCCCTCAAAGTTACAATTCCAAAACTCTAAATATTTATTCGTGATCATTTAACGGATTTTTTCTACTCATGTGCACCATTTGTGATAATAAAACGAGGACAGTTAAGTATTCTCAAATGGCATTGATGGGTTTGAATAGAAATGTGAAGGACATTAGGAATGAAGAATTTTCAACCCCGAAATGATAAAATGCATGAGGGGAATTTATGGATCCTTTATTGCTTCAAGCTCATGATTACTAATATACATTGAAAAGATAAGCTCATTTATCATAAATAATTTTCACCAATGTCATTTTTAAAAAAAAAATTAGTTTTCAAAAATCAAATGCTATAATACATAATATTGCCAGTTTGATGCTAGATGTGCCAACATAAGAAACCTGAATGAATTTCTGTTCATGCGAAATAAAGTCTTCCCACAGTTACCTGTTTCTATAATGCCCGCTGTAAATACAGACGATTGTCTAGCAGATTTCTTGTCGTAGACAGGCCGTAATTTGTTTCATAATTGTTTCGTTTGTTCCATAAACAAAACCTTATCTTAATGTTTCTATTTTTTTTTAAGCTACCAAAAAAATGCTTATATTTTATAAGGGCTTCACTTATGTTTTAAGATAAGAATTTGTCCTTGTGTTTCATTTAATGATTGCAAAAATTCTTTTAGAAAACTATCTTATTGAGTAACATCTCATCTGGTAATGGGTTAATTTTGCTATAAAAATTTATCAAATTCTATAATTACTTATTATTTAAAGTGCATCTTTTTTAATGTTCGTAACTTTTTTACTTTTTTTTCAGATTCCTCTAGAAGTATTAAAAGAAAGTTTTGAAACTGAAAATAAAAAGCTGAAAGAATTGGAGAAATCAAAACCTTTTGTTTTTGAGGAATCAGATGATGATGAGCCTAAAGGTAATTTTTCTTCTGATTTGATGTATACTGTGTATTTATTATGCTAATTTGAGCATGTTTTGTATAAAGTTATTGAATAAAGTTTTTTGTTACAAAGTAATTGAGTATAGTTTCAACTAAACAATTTATATTAATTAAACTTTTAATTTTTGCAGAAAGAGGAATTAAGTAATTCTAATGAAAATATCCATCTGTATGATAAATAAAACAATAAATAAAGAAAATTTTAATCAGATCAAGCATTTTGCTATTACTTAAAAACCTAACAATTTTTTTTCACTGCACTTTTTTTATATTAATTATTTATTTAAAATTGTATAACTAAATATGAGGATTGCTTTAAAATTAACATTTGTGTTTACAGTGGTGTTCATTCATAATATTACTGTTGATCTTTTATTAATTTATGTAGAAAGTGCACTTACTATGAAGAATATTTTTATTCAAAACACTGATGAAATTATTTTAAGTATCAATATTATATAAAAGGATTTTTGATTGTAGTATTCTTATAATTCCTTATTATTGAATGCAGATGGAAAGGTTGCAGAAAATGGTTTGGTATTTGATGATTCAGATGAAGAAGAAACTGAAGAAGACAAAGAAAAAGAAGTTAGTGAGGAAAAACAAGAGAGTGAAAAAGATAAGGAGGAGTCAGATATGCAAATAGAGCAAAATGAAGATAAACCTCAGACAACTGATGATACTAGTGAAGAAGAATTTGTAAAGCAGAAAGCTGTTGTTGATTATTTAAAAGTGAGTAATGATTTATTTTATTACTGTTATTGAAAAATCATTCAACTAACCATTATTCCACTACCACTATCCCATGTTTAGGATAGAGAATTAATAATTTAACTTTCACATGTTAAAGTATGAATATTTCTCCAATTTCCAAAAGGCTATTTCTCCAAATTGGAAAAGGCTCTGAGAATTCGAAATGAAAGTAATTTTTCTATTTTACAAACCAAAATTTAAAAAAAAAATACTGAATTGTTTGAAAAAAGTTATGTAACTAATTTTATTTCTGATTGGAAAGAGAATTGTTAATATCTTGTGATACCATTTTCTAAACTTTGAAGTGAATTATTTCTCTTTTTCTGAGAACTGCAATTTATCACTCTCTCTGTTTTTAATCTAAACTCAGTCTTGCCAATTACTGGATGTTTTCATTTCATTTACATTATTTATATTTTAGAATGCACTTTATTTATTTTTATTACTTGAAATATTTGGAAAAATTCATTTTTTATATTTCTAGCATTTAAAATTTTTTCTTTAAAAAATTGTCAAAAATTGATACTAACAAAAAAAGGGGGGAGTAGTCTAACCAAAACTTTATTTTAATAAAGGTATACAATAATTATGAAATATAAATTTATGCCATGAATTTAACATTTTTTTACTAAATCTGTTGTATATAATAATTACAAATCCTTTGCAACTTATGTAGTGATTAATCCCTGGTGTGAGATCAATAATATCTAAAAATTGAATTCGTATTTTAGATCTGTTTTTAATTAGATTCAAAGCTACACTTACAGTTACAAAACCTTTACCAAATTTGATGTATTTAAGTCACTACATTTTTTAATTATACTGTCTAATTGTTTCTAAATGTACAGACTGACAGATGATAACCACCTCGTTTTGGCTCAAAATTTGACAGGTGTCTACATTATAGATGGTAAATCTATGTACTCAATTTATCCATTTAGCTCTCTTCATTTTTTAATTATTGCATTAAGTCATTCAAGCAGTTAGACAGACACACTTCCTCTGAATGGAGTTTGTTCAAAATTTGATTGAAACATATTTGGTGTAAAGATCATATGCCAAATTTCATTCATCTAACTCCTTGCAATTTTAAATGATCTGTCAGAGGTAGACTGACATTTTACAAAAAGATGAAATTTACAAATTTTATCTGAAGATCATGTACCAAATTTTATCTGTCTAACTTGAATTGTTTTAGTTTATTTTGTTAATTCATTTTTCAAATTCAGGGTCAGGAATTCCCAGTTTCAAAAACATGGAAATTCTTTAAATTACCACTTTAAACTTGTGCCTGAATGCCTAATATTTAATCATGTGAGAAATTGTGAAATGTAATTCAAAACTGCATTGTCTCAAAGTTTTGACCAAACCAGTTGTATGGTTTGATGAACAAATAATGCATCTACATATCTGTTAGATGATCAAAATTTAATTTATACAGTCAAGAACTAAGTTGAAATATTACAAATAGATAATTTCAATTCTGTGAAAAATAAAATTAATAATAAGGATGTACTGTATAAAAAAGATTTTCAGTTGTATATAAGCTAATTTCTTTTTCTTTTTCTTTTTTTTTTTTTAAAGAAAACTTTGAATTTTGCTGAAGTCATACATGGCATTGTTGAGCCTGTGTGTGCTTTGTTACATTCTTCTACTCAAACTGACATACTTGAAGCCATAGAATTTTTTACTGCTGCGGCAGGAAATTTAGTTACTGGTTCTGATGCTGGGATAAAAGAAATTTTGAACCTTGTGTGGTCTACAGAAGTTACTGTAAAAGAAGCTGCACTCAATTCTTTTAAATCACTATATCTATCCAGTGTAAAAGATAAGAGGTAAGCTCAAGATATAGTTTATAGTAATGAAGCTGAGCTCACTGTTTACTATATTATTCTAATGTTTTAATATTAACCTTGTATATCCTGATTAAACCTGTAAATAGCCAAAAATTGTGAAAGATTATTTATCACATTCAATGATTAGTATTTGTAAATTCCATACTGAAAATTATTTGATGAATAAAAAATTTGTTTTAATCTCTTATATAAAAATTCAGTTGCTGAAACACATGCCTTCATGTATAAAATGGTTTTCAACTATTGCATGACTACTTAAATATTATTAATATTTTATTCAACTAAAATGCCAAAAAGGAATCCAAATATATGAATTGAATAAATACTGAAATAATTTATCCAGAAAAATTATAATATCATTAGTTGTAGTTAGTTATATACTATTTCGCGAAACACCAAATCAATGGTTGCCATACTATCAATTTTAGTTTTCTAAAAAATCAAGCATTTTTTTTTTCTAACTTATTTTCAACTTGCACAAGATTTCTACAAGATAATTAATTTTTGAAAATTTATATGTAAAAGTATTCTGAATTTTAAGGTAACATTCAGGCAGGTGCCAGATGCCCCTGACTTAAAGGAGCCCAACTAAATAAACCCAACATCGATTTATTAGTACATTGTTCCATGAAAAATGTGGTGAAAGTTTGTTTTTGTATTCTGGATTATCGTTTATTCATTTCCACCCACTTGAAAAATAAACATAATTATTTCATTGAAAACTTTTTTTCAGGAACTGTCAATTCAAATAATCAAATGACAAATTAGTTTTTTTTTTTCTCCCTCCCAATGTATATCAGTAATCATGAGCTCAAAGCAATAAAGGATCAATAAATTCCTGCATGCATTTTATCATTTCGGGGTTGAAAATTCTTCACTCCTAATGTCCTTCATATTTCTATTCAAACTCATCAATGCCGTTTGAGAATACTTAGATGTCACTGTTTTATTATCCCAATCAGTGCACCTGAGTAGAAGAAATATAATTAAATACTTGTTATTAAATATTTTAGTCTTAGAATCATATCTATGAAGGAAAGCTATTGAAGCAACTGGAAGGCATGTAAACGAGCCTAATACTAAATGTGTTTTTTTAATTGACAAAATAAGAAATGCATTACCTATAATATATTTTCTTCAAACCATCGTATAAAGTAATATTTTGCAATAAAAATTTATTAGAATTACTTCTTAACAATTGCATATATTCATTCCATTCCAGAAAGGGAATTGAATCTTTCTAACCTCTAAATATTTTTATATAGCATAATAGAATCGTTATTTTTAATTTCAACTTTCAAAGATTTTGCTGCTGCTTCGGAGCAAGACTCTACATCATTATGCACAATTGTGCGTGCTCATAATTTTAAAGTCTCTTCTTTAAATCTGCAGGGCATTTTAAATTATGTTAAAATTTAAGAGACAAAAAATGTATATTAAATAATGAAATGCAGCTGATATTAACCAAAGAAAAGATTAATAATACATTAATAAAATATTTAAAAAGTAAGCTAAGCAAATGTAAAGAACATGCAACTGCGACTAAAGCAAGAAAATTGTTGAGCAACAATTTCTTTTTATCACTTCAGATTGATGCCAAGAAAAAAAATAACTCCCTAGTTTTTAGTTCAATTCCACCCATTCAAAGTGGATCTTCCCTACCGAAGCCTGTTTCTATAATGTCTGTCATAAACATAGATATTCGGGCAGACAGTATTAATATTAATATTCAGATTGAACTAGTTTGTTATTTTTTTCCTCTAAATATATTTTTATTGTGAGCATCAAAGTAAAAATGCATGCAGTTAATTCTTTCTTTTTTTCCCATTTCCAAGGGATGTGGCAGACATTGCAAAGAATTTGATAAATCTCCTTAAAAATGCTTCTGTTGATGATGCATGGAGCCTTCGAGCTTTTGTAAGTTTCAAATTATAATTCTAAATGGCATTTTATTTTAATACTCTGTTATTAATTTCTTCATTGTTGCAAATAGGTCATACATTTTAGTAAGATGAATGAAATCCCAGCTTCTATTTCTGATGTTCTTTGGGCAAATCTAATCAATCCAGCATCTCTCGCAACAGAGCAGGAAAAAATTTCTATTCTGATGCTTTTAAGTATGGTAGCAGAGTAAGTAAAATTTTTGTTTCTAAATACATTTTGCTTTTATTTCACATAATATATACATTCCTTTTTATTATTTTTTTTAATTAAAATTAAATGTCTGTTGTGTATAAAAGATATTATAGATTCTTGTAATAATACTCTGTTGATGATAATAATAATAATATAATGTAATAAGAGTTTATTGCAAAAAAGTCATGAAAGTTTCAATCCATTGTTATGAACCAATTTTTCAACCAGAAATAATTTTGTAACTTTGTAAAAAAATCCAGTAGGATTTAGGGCAAAATTTCTAACATTTAGGGTTTGTTGTGTTTTAATTTTTTTTTTTTTTTTTACAAATGTGTTGATGTGCCTTATGGGGTAATAGTCTGGATTTCAGTATTTTGCCAAGTATCAAAATGCATTGGGCCAGTGTCTGCAATTTTCATTACACCATATGATTTTTCTTCAATTTGTTTAGAAATAAATTTTGGAAATTATTTGTAACTTATAATATTTGATTTAATATATATATTAAGTTAAATACCCATTTGGGCTTAAAAATAGGGTTTAAAAATTTTATAAAGATACTTTACCCCTTCTGGGTGTATTCTCAAAACAATCTGAATGACAGATTCCAAATTATTTTTTCTTGCCATCCTAGAAAGTGATACTAAGTTAATTCTCTTTCTTTTTTTATGCTTAACTTATCACTCACTTGTTCAGAAATATATTTTTATTCTGTTTGTTTTTCCTAATAAGAAATTATCTTCAATTATTTAAATCATTGCATTATGGACATTTTTTAATGTAACATATGTTTTAAAGATATATATATCTATGTAAATATATTCCATTTATTTCCTTTAAATTGAAATGTGAGCATTATCCTATTTAATTTATTAGCCCAAATCTTTGCCTTGAAAAAAGAATTAAGAAAGAGAGTAAAGAAGTTTATCAGTATTTTCATGGATTAGCCTTTGCAGATAAATTGAAATTAAAAAGTGTTTTGTTGTTGTTTATGTTTGTTTGTCCAAAATATGTAACAGTATTTTAAATTTCACATACCACAATTCAATAATTAAAGATGAATAAAGTTGTGTGTGTGTGTGTGTGTGTGTGTGTGTGTGTGTGTGTGTGTGTGTGTGTGTGTGTGTGTGTGTGTGTGTGTGTGTGTGTGTGTGTGTGTGTGTGATATTTATATTGCAATGTAGTATTATCTTCATTTTTTTCCCTTATTACAGACAGCGTCCTGATTTTGTATGGCAAAATTTAAATGCTATTGCAAAATATGGACTTGGACCAAATGGAGAAAAAAATTTCCAGTTAGCTATGTATACTCTTATTGTTCTATATAAAGCAAATGTGGAAAATAGGGGTAAGGTAAGTAAATATTTATCACATACTTACATTATTTTCCTCTGAAGTTTTGTCCCATTCATCAATTAAATCAATACGAGTTCTTAATCCTCCTATTTCCCAATTAGATGCATACATTGGCACTGTTTGTGTAAAGATATTGAGTGCAGTTAAGAAAATTAAATAATCTCTTACCTTTGGCCATTTAACTTCATTAACCATTCAGTTATACTCCTGATAAAAAGAAGATATATCTGCTGGACAAAGCAGTTAGCACTGTGTGACTTTGCCTGTAACCCATGAACTTCACTGCTTGAGGTTATACAGTTGATGTTGGATTCTCCTAAAAGTGCAGCTGTGGTGTTTTTACAGGCCATATCTGTAATGGGGCCCCATTTAATCTTACTATATGACATAACTGTTTGCCTGCATAGTTGTATTAGCTTGGACTTTGATTCTTCTTTATGTCATCTGTGCAGACAACATTAAAATTTTAATATTACTCATCTTGACGCATGCTCTGCACTGTGTATAACTAAATAAAAAACTCAAAATATTTAAAATATCTGATATTCCTGTTATTAAATATACAAAGAACAAAGCAAATCAAATATAAAAACTGAATAATTATTTGTATGTCTAAGGATTACACAAGAAGAAAGAAATTAAGAAATAAAACCGTGCATGACAAAAAAATTAATCGTCATTATTTCATTTGTTTTAAATTTATATAAGTTATTAATACCAAACAACTCTGTTTTTAAACTAAAATTCAGAATTATTGAAAGGTTAGAGATTTAATAGTGCCATGGCCAATTCTTTGGACAATTATAAATTCCAAAACTTGATGCATAATTGCAATTTATTTTTTATTACCATTTTTATTTTCTTCATAATGATACATCAAGTTTCATTTATTTTAATAGTCTGTTTTATTTTTGCATTCACATTATGCTGAATTAAAAGTCTAATTGAGAGTCAACTCTCAATTAGATGTGAAAAATGTGAATGTACCACTTGCTTTATTGAATACCACTTTCACAGGCATTCAGATGTAGACTTTCTATTGATCAATTTTCTTGTTGCTATCCTTATTTTTATTTATTATTTAATTATTTTTTTTGTTGTTGCTATTGATGTTTCCCTCTTCCGTTTTAGTTTCATTCTGCTAATACCATTGATGAAGAAACTCGTTTACCTCAAGATCATGTTATTGCTGAACGTATTAAGGTTCTCTTGATTGAAGGTAGGATTTCCTCCCATATCTTGAATATGATTAATTTTAGTATGTATAATGATTTCTTTAATTAATTTTAAAAAATTAAGTGTCCTTATTTATTTTAAAAGATACATATTTTTAAATAAAAATTATGTTATCATTAATTACTGAAATATTTTTGTAACTAATTAGATTTTCTCCCATCAGTGTATAAAAATGTTCATGCTGATCTTGAAATTATTTAATAATGATGTTGCTAGCATTTAGCATTTGTAAGATTACTATTTTTGCAGAATGAAATTTTTATAAATAATAAGCCAAGTTTAATAAGAAAGGGATGAATTAATCATGTCTCTGTTTCTTCCCTTCCATAATATAATACATTTAACTTTTTGATATAATGTATTTTATTAAATTTTTGTTATTACAGTAAAAGGATGTTTTATAATTGTTTAAGCATCATGCTCAAATATGCTAATTAAATTTTTATCCTTGCATCCTTGTTTTTTATTTTTTATTTCAAAATTTTTTCCAATCAATTTAGAAATAAAATAGTTTTTAATTATATTATTAAAATTTTTATTTTAAATATAAGTGTATACATATAAAATTTGAATCCATTGTAAATATGATGTTAATTGATTTTATTGCAATTAGTTTTTCCAACTGCTACTAATTTTATATATCTTATATAATCTACTGTTAATAATTTTAGTTTATATCTTTTTTTCTTTTCAAAGTAGAATGCCAAGTTGTTTTTAAATTTTTATGCATATTTAAGACTCATCTGTTAGAAATTTGTCTCTAAAACAAATAAGCAAGAACATAATTTGAATCAGAAAATATTTTTTAAATAAATTTATTTTTTCTCCTCCAGGCATCAAAAATTATGAGGATAATCAATGGACTCCAATGGCTAATGAGGCAATACTTACCATATTCTGTCTTATGAAGGAACCAGAAGTTTTGTGCATGAAAATCATGAAAGAAATTGTTAAATTTATTTCTGAAGAATTTGAACCAGAAGATGGAGGTACTTGCTTTTAGTTTTTCTTATTTGTGTCCGCAATGCATTTCTACTGTAAATGATTTGCAAGAAAAAAATTATTTAATGTTATCTGTAATGGAGTTGTTTATATGTAATAATAATGAAATACAGAATGTATTTTTTAGTAACAAATAGTATGCTTTGTAAGGGTATCCTGAAATAAGCTAATAATTTTCAAAAAATAATAATAGGAAAACAGTTTGGTTTAAGAAAACAATTCTTGCTACAAATTCATGTTGCAGATTATAAATGTTTCCTCCCACAGTTTTGAATTTTATTTAAAAAAAAAAATATTTATAAATGGCTCATTGAATTTGTAAATAAAGAAACAACTGAAAATCGCATCAAAATTTTTCAAAATTTCCAATTTTGTGTTCAAAGGATGGAATTGATAAATATTTTCTGGAAAGTGGTCAATGGAATGGCTCTACATGCATTACTGATTATTTCAAGTGATGCTGGAATTTTGTTTGGTACCCTGCATCTTTCATGTGACCCGAAAGAAAGAAATCGCAAGAATTTAATTCTGGTGAATTCAGTGGGCATTGTATTCCCCTTCCAGTGAAGCATGAGTAGTTTTAAGCAGTTATATAGTCATCATGATCACTTTCCAAAATTTCTTAAATATATGGTGCTTCTTATTTTGTCTATAAGTTGAAAGACTTGCAAGAAGATCTATGTTGCTTCCTGTGATAGCCATAACATTAAAAGAATTTGAAATACTATCACACCCAAGGCTTATTTAACTCTAACCTTCTGGTAAAAAAAGGAGATAAATTTTTGCATTAATTTCTTTTTAATCTTTTTCTTCTCGCTCCTTTATAAAAGTATAAGAAATAACATGTAGCATTGTATAAATTTCTATACAAAAGATAGAATATGTAATCGTAAAGACCCCGTGCATGTGCTGTTGGGTTAATGTAACAAATGTTTATTTCTGTAAAATTGGTTTGATTTCACAGAGTTTATTTTGATTATATAACATTAACGATTTTAATTGTATAATTTGGTTCCTAAACACATTTCTAATTCTTATTTTTAGAAAAAGAAACTACATCTGATATTTCCAATATCTTGTGGGCAAGATTCATGTCTCTCTGTGGTCATATTGCTCTACATTACATGACATATTTGAAAATTGATTATTTTGCTCAACTAAGACGAGAGGAAATTTTGAGAGAACATCGTCGCCGTAAATCATCAGCAAATATCACATTTTCCACTCCAAAATATACTAGCATAGCTAATAGTCCAAAATCAAAAACTGTGAGTCATTTTTTTCTCTTTGCAATGATATTTTATTTCAGATTTGATTTTTATTGATATTTTTATTTATTTATCATTGCCATTTATTTGACATTTGTTCTGGTTTTTTACTTTTTTTGTATATGAAATATTGAGAAAATATAATTGTCAAAAATTCCTAATTCTAGGTTTTGATAAATTTTCATATTTTAACCTTCCAAAGTTCAAAAAAACATTTTTAGTGTAATATCTGTCTGTGACAAATACAACACAAAAATGCTTTGATTTAAAGTGATGAAATTTGATACATGGTCTTTATTCCAAATTTGTAAAATTTCCATCAAATTCTGAGTGAAATCCATTCGGAGGAAGTTTTTTGAATATAAGTAATTACAATATTTACAAGACTACGAAAGCTAGATAAATCAAATTTAGCGCACAGATTTTATATATATAGTTTGAATATAAAATTTTTAGCTAAATTCATCTGGAAGTTGACCATCTGTCTATGCTTTCTCAAACATGTAAACTGAAAAATGCAACAACTTGAATACATGACATTTGATGTATGATTATGTAACCAATTTTGATTTTGATTGACAATATCATGTCTAAAATACAAATTCAATTTTCTGGTATTAGTAAGCAGAAACCAGGAAATAATTGCCTAAAAAATCATCAAGGATTACACAATAAATAAATTAAGCAGTAAAAAAACTAAATTCATTTTAAAACTCAATATTTTGCTATTGTTATTCACCAGTGCCATTTAAGGTATTCGTGGCCTTATCCAAGATCCACAACTTTATGCTGGGAAGAGGATGATAACATCTTTATTAGAAAGTATATGGAAAAGATGTAGGAATATATCTTTTTAAATCTCCTACATAGAATTTTATTTACATATTCATAGATTATATATTATAAATAATGGTCTATCAAATATTCACTTTTCTTTAATTACTCATCCCCTTTAGAGTCCCCCCCTCCCCCGTTGTTAAAGTTTTGGCTTTTTCTTTGAAAGTTTCAAATAGTATCCTGATATTAATCATTACTTAATATCAAATTACTAATGTATTACTTTTATTATTATTATTAATGTATTACTTTTATTTTTATCTGTTCTTTGGGCTGATACTCCATTTTTTAATTAGCATAATTTATCCTTTATTATTTTCACATCCATAATTAAATTGTACAACTTTTTTCTCTCATATACTTCTATGAAATGCATGTCCAAAAAATTACTGATTTTGATTTCAACTGCCCTTTAATTGCAATTTGGGAAACAATTACTCTTTCTATGAAAACTTTCAAGATTTTTCAAAATAGAGGATCAAATTATTTTAAAAAGTGAATATTTTTATTTCAACCATCTGACTTGCATTTCAACACAAAACTCTTTTATATTGATCTTTTAAATGTTTAATTATTTTCTTTTTCTGGCTGTTATAATATATTTTATTAAAATATTATCAATCATTGTTTGCAAAGAAAATGCTTTTCAGATATTATTATGTTGCTGTATTTATATAATATGTCAAAGTTTAAATTTGTAGTACTCTTGCAAATAAGATCTGTTTAAAATTAATATCAACTAGCAAATTGCCTTAATTTTTTAAAAATTTCTTATTTAAAATAATTAAAAAGAAAGGAAAGGAGAGTTAAAAAATATATATATTAATAATTGAAAAATAAAATAATGCAATTTGTAATGTTTTAGAAATTACCTTTATTTTGTTAATACTTAAAAATATATATATTTTTTGATAACAGCAAATTTCATCTTAATATTTTTGTATAATATTTCAATTTTGTTTTTTTATTGTAAAGAAATTTTATGATTTACTTTATGATCTTTAAATTATACATGTTGCTTTTAATTTTGACAAAAATATGAACCAAAAAGAGTATTAAAAGAATTGAAAAATTAATTTAAGGCTATTTATTTATTACTATTTATGCTTTTTCGACTAGGCAATTTGTCTTTTGGTCCTTTGCATTTATTGCACTTTTTTAAATTTCTGTTTTTGTTGTTCTCTGTTTATTTTAATATGTACTTATCATCATGCTGAATCTTTTATCATGAAATAAAATTGAAAATCTTTGAATAAATACAGATAATTTCATTTTTTTTACCAATATGTATAATAGTGTTAATGGATTTAATTATAAGTGGATAATTTATGGACACTTTATTCATTCAATATTTATAATGAAATTTTGCTGGATAAAGTTGTATGTTAATACTAATTGATATGTCAAATTTATTGCTTTTCTTTTCATTGCTTGACCTGAACTTCTATAAAAAATAAAATTTAAAAAAAGACAGGTCAGGTGTTTTTTTTTGTTTTTTGTTTTTTTTTAAATATTGAACTCTTTTTCCCTCTAGTTAACATGAGTACTGTTTCATTTCCTAATATTTTATTATTAAATTTTACATAGTATACAGACATAGTATGATAATTTTTGTCTAGTTAAATTTTCCTTGCTATGAATTCAGTTTCATTTGTTATGTAATTTTAATGCATTTTAGATGTATTATTAAATCAATTTCTTTCAAATTTTGTGTAAGTGAGTACAAATCCCACAACTTCCCACTTTTTCTTTTAGGGTTAATATAATCATCTTTTTATATATGGTAATTTTGAATCATGAACTTAGAAATCTTATTTTCTGTTTAATTATTTTTTTCTATGAAAAATGTATTGCATTTGTCTAAAGCTTTAAAAATATTATATTCCATTTGATTTTCCCCCCCCCCCCAAAAAAAAACAATACCTTATTCATTTTTACCAGTTGGCTCAGATGTTGAATTTAATTTGTGGTTGCACTTTAAAAATGAAGACTAACCTTTTTTATTGTTTTGTAATTGAGCATATGTTCCAAATAACTGCATAAGAATATTCCTTTGTTTTTTTTTTATTTAGAAAAAAAGACAAAGCATTAACAAGAGTTATAAATTAATACCACCTGTTGATGAAGAAACCACCTATGAACAAATTCTTGAAATTTGTGCTAAAGAAGTCAAAGATGGTAATTTTTTTTTTCTTTTTTTTTCAAAATTAATTATTTTTATGAAATGTTGTCTTTCATACAAACATACTTTCATTCATACAAATTTGTTCTTTAGATTCTATGAAGTTAAAATGTTTAATTTAATTTAAGTAAGAGATACTAAGGAGATACCTCTAACACAATACTATATTCATTTGTTTCCCTTTGATATATTTTAAAAATCTGGTTATATATTTCATATTTAGAAGGTAAAAGTCATGTTTTATATTGACAATTTTGATAAACATAGTGAAAATAATAAGCACATAGTTTTCTATGTTATTACCTTCTCTTATTTTAACTATGCTAAAAACTTTTATTAAATTTTTATTTATTTATTACAGAAACAAAATTAATAGGCTATTTACTTCCAATTGTGAAGGCCACCTGCTTGTCAAGCTTAAAAGAGCATAATAGAGAAATACAAGCTGCTGCATCTGTAGCTTTGACAAAATTTATGCTTTTCAGGTCAGTAAATTAGATATGTAAAATTTTTGATTAATTAAACTATTCATGAATGATAACTTTTAAATTGATTTGTAATGTTTTCTAAATATAATTATTTAAAAAATGTAAATATTCTATAGTGTTTGCATTTTTTAATCAACTTTTTGTATTTACAAGAATGAATGGTGTTTTGTGGCATGTAGTTTTTAAATATCAACTTTTGGTTAGTTTTAAAATGTACTTTCTTTTAAAGAAAGAAGAAATAACAAATTGAAATCTGCTAATCCAAATTTCAAGTTATATGAGAACATTGACAAGCTAGAATCGGGTTTAAGCCAGTTCGAAATTTATGACATAATGCACATGCATCAATTTAAAAAAAAAAAACAATACTTTTTTATTTCTTTCGAGAATAGCGATTTTTCACGAGATAATCAACATTTTTTTTGAAATTAAAAAAAAGTTTGAAAAGAGATCAACTAGTTTAAACCAGTTTAAAATATATGATGTAATGCGCATGTGCAAACTTTTAGAAAAACAGTCCTCTCCCCCCACCCTTTTTTTTTTTTCTCTTTTTTAATTTCTTTTGAAATTAACAGGAGGCCCAGAACTTTTTTCAAAGCAGAGAAAAATTGGAAAATGAAAGTACCTTTTATGCTTTATTCATTGTTTATGTGATTTCAAGCTTCTCCAACCAACCAAAGCAACATCATTTTCTCAGATGATAGTTATTCTTCTGAATTTATTTAAGTTAATAGATATTTCAAAGCAGATTTTGAGAAGTTGTTTTACATTCAAAGAATGAGATTCTACTATGGTAGAATCAAAGTGGAGTTTTTAAAAAGATTTGAAAAGAAAGTAAAAACTAAAAAAAAAATCATTTATTCTTTAAAAGAAAAAGTTTATTCATTTATGGAGCATCTCCTTTTTTAAAATTAAGTTGTTTTAATAATGGAACTTTATATTCAAATTTTACATTTTATTTTTCCAAAATTTTTTTCAAATTTTTATAATCTTTCTTCCTTTGTAAATTTTATGTATTTTTTCCCCAAATTATTTAGTGAACAAGTTTGTGAAGAAAATATGCAACTCTTTGCCACGATCACAGAGAAATCTCCTGAACCATATATTCGAGCTAATATGGTTATTGCTATGGGAGATTTGGCTACAAATTATCCAAATATTGTGGAACCATGGACATCTCATATTTATCAAAGGTGAAAATTTATTTTCTGTAATTTGATGATGTATATAATATTTTTAGCATCTATTTTAATTTTTTTTCTATTTTGATTGTTTTATCACTATATGCATTTAAGAATTATTTACAATCTCTTTAATAGTTTAATGGGAAATTTATTTTCATTAGCACTCTAATATTCATTAGCATATAATTCATTTGCATTCTAAAAGAACACCAAGCTTTACAATTCTTAAAGAAATGCATAAATTTTATGTATGAAAATGGATATTTGTTTGTTCTTATTTTATATACTATTGTACCATTCATTCTATTTCAATAAAACATTGCCAAATCATTGATTGCATTTGTACGAAGGCTATAAGCATAATACAGTTAATGCATTCCAAGTTCATCTCATATATTCAAAAGAGAATTATCACTATAAATGCTGAATAAGTTATATATACTGGAAATTTCCCAGTACAAACAGCGATTTTTCTATTTATTCATTAAATCGTCCAATGATATTTTGGTTATGCATGCGTGTATAGTGTTAATTGCTTCATCAAAAAATATGCCTTTGGAACGTCCATCATTTAGAATATCTATCAGCACAGTACGTAGTAATCAGCGAGTTCGAGTTTCTCAAGCAAATGACAAGTGACTAATGTAGCAGATCGTTTACGAATTGCAAATTCACCTGTTTTAGAATTTCAAGATCAGTATGCGACAAGAACAGAAAGATGTTTTTTTGTGCTACCTGATCAGAAGCATATGACAACAATGCTGCAAAAATTGAAAGAGAACATTTACGAGCTATTCGACTTCAACAAATACTACATATTGATTTGAATCTTTTTTCATTTAATTGTGATTGCATCTCAGTGTAAATATCGGCAAAATGAATGAAACCTGCGGACATTTCAGTTCAAAAATGAAGCCCAAAGAATGTGCTGCACGAATGGCAAAGTTAAATTATCAATATTATATCTACCACTTGATCCATTGTTGTCATTGCTTTCTGGTGATTCGCCTAATTTCAAACCCTTTGTGTAGAACTTTCTCAAATCTAACTTAGCTTTCCAACTGACATCTTTTGCAGCTGACAAAATTTCTCAAGATCAGTACAACTTTTGAAATTCATTGGCAAATATATCAATGTGTTTGTTCATTTCTACCTGTTTCAGAAGCTATATGTAATTTTTTATAAATATATTTTCTGGCTGATGATAATGCATAAGTTATTCAGTACTGCAATGCAGTTTTAGTCTCTAAAGGGTTCCATTATATTCATTTTTCTACCAATACAATCCATTGATAAATTTATTGAAAAACTTCAATCGACAACTTACCAATGGATCATTACACAATTCAAATATAAGCTGACAAAACACCACACAGATAGCGCAGTATATCCCTATTTCATTTTTTCAAATGAAAATTTTACTTTCTTTTTAATTTTTCCTTGTTTGTAAATGTTTTTTTTGTTTGTTTGTTTTCTTCATCTTATATGTGAACAACTCAATTAAAATGCATCAGTGATGAATTATTAATCATACCACATGATACCTCAGAATGGAACAAATCATATTCTGCAATGATGTCAATTATTTCATCAATACTTAGTAGACATATATGTCAAAATTAAATTTGAACATTTTTTAAAATTTGCTTAAATTAAAAATCGTTGCCTTCAGAAGAATGTATTCGTTTACACAATGCAATTACAAACTATGGAAATATTTCAAACACCGACAAAACAGGCATATTTCCAGCAACATTCAATGGTATCCCGTGGTGTATGCATGAATATGCACAGAATGCCATGACATATGTGCGTTCATATAGCCAACCAGGCTTCTTTTATATATATATATATGTGTGTGTGTAAATTGCATTTTTTATTACAATTACGTTACTTCATTATTCTTTTGCTGAACATTAACTCATTCCAATTCTGTAATGGAACAAGACTCACTATGAAGATACTGATCCTGAATATCATTGAGGCAACTTTTCTTAATAGAAAGTCGAATGAAGAAGATATGTTCATTCCCATTATTCCCACCTACATACTTTTTTTATTTCAAATGACTGCATTTCCCTATTCCACTTGCATTCTCCCTGACCATCAGCAAGGCTCAAAGTCAATCACTTCAAGTGTGCTGATTGACTTAGAAAATCTATATTTTTCAAACGATAGTTGTTGTATTGCATGTTCACAAGTTGATCAGCCAAGAAGTTTATTTGCTTTCGCTACAGACGGAAACACTTAAATAAGAAATTTAAAAAAATGGAATCAATTTCATACTTTTTCCTTTTATATTATTCAATTTCAATGCATTTATTCATTGCCAGCAAGAAAATAACTATCATTCTTCCTATCATTACTAATTAAACAAGAAATCTATTTTAAATTTCAAAAGATATTCAAATGATTTTCACGATATTTTTTCTGTGGCAGAAACATGTCGAGTACTATCTAGTTATTTATATTATTTTTAGCATCATGTAGCTAAATTTAAATAATATAACTGATTTATAATGTTTTTTCTTATTCTATAGATTGAGTGATTCTGAGCCTTCTGTTCGAGAAACTGCTATCATAACTCTCACACATCTCATTCTTCATGATTTTGTTCGAGTCAAAAGTTTAGTTAGTGAAGCTGCAAAGTGCATTGCTGATGAACAAAAAACTGTTGCCGATGTTGCTATGTATTTGTTCTCGGAATTAGCAAAGAAAGTTAGTAAATAATATTTTTTCTTTTCTTCTTTTATTTAAAAATTGTTTTGAAGTTTTGTGTAATTTCTGTTTTTTTTTTAAAGGGAAATATCATCTATAACATAATTCCAGACATTATAAGTACATTAAGTGATCCCAAAGCAGACTTCAGTGAAGAGAAATTCCAAATAGTTTTGAGGTAATTGAAAAATGATTCGATTTCATTTCTAAAATAATTTTTTATTTAAAATTTCATTATTTAATATATCTATTAATTTATTTGGGAACATTAATAAGATGCATATAAATTAATGAAAATTAATTATATGAAAAATGAATAAATTAATGAAAATTAATTTATATGTATTCAGCCTTATTTATACAAATATTTGATATCATTCCTAATTTTTATAATTGAAACCCTCATATATGCATTTTCCAAGAATCTTAAATTATTTCAGTGTTCAATTCTTTAAGTTTTCTTTATCCCCAAAGAATAGTCTCTATGCAATTGCTTTTTGGAATAAAAAGATTAAAAAAAAAAAAAAATTGCAATGAACAGGGTGCATAGCATCATGAAAAGTCCTTAAAAAATGCTTAAATTTGAAAACCATTTTTTAGCACCTTAAAAGTGCTTAAGAGTAGAAAAAAGGTCCTTAAAAGTGCTTAGAATTTCTCCAAAAGTGCAAAAAAGATCTTTTTTGTTTTGTTGTTGTTTCCACAGACGATGCATACAATAAATTGAAAACAGTCATAAATCTTTGTTTACTGGATATATCAAAAAGGGGGGTGAAGGGAGGAGTTTTATTTCAATCCATGTTAGGATAATGCTGAATGAACTCCCCCCCCCCTCAATAATATCCATTGGGATATATTGAAATATTGGAATGGTTATTCTGAAAAAGCGAAATGTAAAATATGCCAAACTGATTGCAAATTAAAATTTTAAAAAATTATATATTGTTTTTATAGAAAAATTAAAAATATTTTTTAATAAAACAAAAATTCTGCGTGTAGAATATTTATACCCTGAAGAATATTTATGATATTGAAATTTTTGTACAGAGAATTTTTGATGTGAATATTTAATATATAGTGAAACTAATGTATATAATATCCATTGATTCGAAAAAAGTGGTATTTTTTTTTTCTTTATTAAATGTATGTATTCTTATAATTTATTAGCAAATTTCTGTTTTATTATTATTATTTTTTATTAATACACTGAAATTTTTTTATTACTTTCAGGCATATGCTTCAGTATGTAGAGAAAGAAAAACTGGTTGAAGGTCTTGTGGAAAAGCTTTGTGTGCGATTTGCAGGTTTAAGGTAAAGTGAATTTTATGCAATAATCAAATACTAATAAGTCATAACATGGTAAAATTATCAGCATATCTATCTTGAAATAATTAAAATTTCATGGTATCTTGTTTGTGTACGTACTGTACCATATAAATTCACATCATACAAAGTGTGATTTTAGAACCCCTAGAGTTTAAACGTTTTGCTTAAGATACTCAATGTGTGAATTAAGCAGGCTAAATTTCGTTCAGGTTGTGTTCATTCTTGAAACATTCTTGAAGTGCAACAAAAGATTGCATGATACCATCAAAGTTAAGACAGAACTAATGTGATTAGACAATTACTGCTACATCATCTATTTTATCCTAACCCATTCTGTATATATGTACTTCAGATTTTCTGCTGTTACATAGTCTTGATGGGACCTTATAGTATTGCATTATTATACTATATATGTTTTTATTTTTACCTTATCTTATATTTTAATAAATTAATTGAAACTTCCATATATTAATATATTCTACTTTTATGTTTTATCATTTGCTTGACTAACATGTCCTAATATGGCCCTTGCTTCAATAAACAGAACATAATAACTTGCTTGACTGGCTTGATTTTGTCCTGTTTTAAATATAGTCAGTCCTATTTATTTCCTTTTTCTTTTTAGAACAAATCTCAATGTATACTTCATCTAAAATTAGGCTATTTATTTGATATATTTTGCTTCTATTTGAATAATTAATTGACAATTATTGCTAATTAATTTCTACTTTTGAAAAAAAAAACTACATTTTCTTCTCAAATTCACAACACAGGTAAGGTAAAAATAAATTTAATACATAAATAAAATAATCAAGTTCTGAAAATTTTTAAATAATGAAGGTTAGCTAAAATCAATAGAAATGAATGATTAGTTAATAATGAAACTTTGTCTTTCCATACATAAAACACACAAAGTGAAATAAATTTGTTACGATTTGAGTTAAATGACAATCAAAATTTAATTTGATGCGAGTATCTCAATATGAATAATTATCAGAAATATTGAAGGTAAATTTCTTCATAACATAATGATAAAATTTTGAATATATACATATATATATCTATTCATTGTGTCCTGTGGTTATAATCCCAATTATTTTGAGTGAAATTACCTTATGTCTTTCCATGTGTGAATTAATGTTTTGACAATTTTCCTTTTTTTAATTCAAAAGCACTGATGTCCAGATGCATGAATTGACTTTCTGCTTGAGCATTCTTACTTTGAACGACAAGTGCTACAGCAAGCTGATGGAATTGAAGAATCTCTTGAAAGAGAGAATGAGTGATCCTGTCATCATGAAATACATCACAAACATCACTGCCAATGCTAAGAAAAACGATGCCAAAACAGCTGCTGAACTGGAAGCGTTCCGGAAAGAATTGGGAATTTAAGCAATTAGAGTGAAATTTCAGAGTGTTTAGGGTCCTCTATTTCTTATGAGCAATTGAAATTTAGATTACTCATAACTTTTTTATCTCACAATTACTCAGCATAATTATTCTTTGAAAATATATTTAGAAAGGAATTTTTTTTTATACTTTTAGACATTTATATTGATCTTGCTTAGCAGAAATATTTTTTCAAATTCTACTATACGGTTAATTAATAAATAACTAAATTGCTAACCAAATTAAATATTAATCTTGTTTTAAGACAATTTTTTGGGTGTGAAATAAAAAAGTGAAAATTTAAAGGAATTTTGTCAAAATATTTTGATATTTAGGGCTTTTGTTGAAAAGAATTCTTGGACAATTAACTTTTAAGTTAATATTTTATCTTTTCGAACTGTGGGAATTTTTTTTAAATTAAATTTTTCTTATTTTGATTCTCAAATACAATATTTAATTTCAGTTCCAGAATTAATTTCAGTCATCAAAAAGATTTTGTTAAATAATCCATTAAAAATTTTCATAGGCTCTATGTTTTACACCTTAAATTTCAGATTCATGAAAGAACTATATGCTTCACATTATATTTTTGTATGTCAAATATTTATATGCTTTTTATATAGAATATTTATTATGAAAGCATCAGGATCTCTCATATTTTGTAAATGTGAAATTATGCATGTATTTTTTATTGTTGCTTAATCTTGTGTATATGTTTGTATATAACTCTTTTTCTAAAAATAAAAATTTCAATACTCAATTTTCGAACTCTAAATCTATTAATTAAATTCTTTTGAAGACTTTCAAATTTAGAATGTTTTCAAATTGATTGTTTTTGCTCATGTGAGTTCATTTTAAATAATATTTATTAGCTATTTTATTAATTTTTTTACTTTTTAAAAAACATTTATTAATATAACAAATTTATGTAATTATTAACACATATCAAAATGACTTTAGCCAATTTGTGGAAAATTGTATTATTCAAAAAACATTTTTGATGCATTTAGTGGGATGTAGACTATTTACTATTTTTCTTACTCTTTATATCTTTTTGATGCATCTGACAATTGTATGTATATTTATTTTAAAGATATTTTTAATGAAAAATCAACTCAGTAATAACTAATGTAGTATTTTATTAACTTTCTGATGGTTAATAATCACAAGCATAGTGTTTTATACATTAGAAAAACAAAACTTTCCACTTTGGCATTAATTCATTAACAGAATAAAAATATAAAAATTAAACTGTTACATTCTTTTTTTTTTTTTTTTCTTTGTAAAAGGAGAGAGAACCATCAACTCAGATCTTTTTAATAGAGTTTCTTAAGTTTTGGCTCTTGCAGAGATTTGATGCCCATTTTCATCAAAGATCTGCTTGGTTTATGGATCTGGGACCTGTTTAATCTTTCTTAACATATGATGAAATGTTCTATTATTGTAATGATTTAAAAATCTGATGAATGAAATCTAGTAATGTTTTAGATGTCATTTGATCATGGCATAACTTGATGAGATGTGGTATCCTTCTAAAATAAAAGTTGTGTTGCTTCAGAATATAAGAACCTGGTTGTAGAGCACTGGACTTGCATCCGTTAGGTTGCGAGTTTGAATTCCACCAACCAAAGATTCTCCTTATGCGGTGGCAATTAGAGTGAAATTTCAGAGTGTTTAGGGTCCTATATTTCTTATGTGCAATTAAAATTGAGGGTCTTGTAACTTTTTTATCTCTCGATTACTTAGCATAATAATTATTCTTTAAAAATATGTTTAGAAAGGAAACTTTTAAAAAATTCTTGACATTTATATTCATCTTGTTTAGCAGGAACATTTGTTCAAATTCTACTATAAGGTTAATTAATAAATAGCTTAATTGCTAACCAAATTAAATATTAATCTTGTTTTAAGACTTTTTTTGTATTAAAAAAAAGTGATAAGTGGTGCAGATAAAAATCTATCGTGGTTACAAAGTCCTCCATGTCGTGAGTAATACCACTAGGGATACTGGTTCAGAGGTAATCTTTCTCTGATTCAGATCTAAATTACAATCTATGGATGAATGAATGGAAGGTCCGTGTTGTAAAAAGGGTTGTGATGCGGCCTGTGTAGCTAACCTGTTGTAGTGGAAGCTTTATAAGCCAAATAACATTCTCAACATTGAGTGATTATTTTTAGTCTTTTGGTCATATTATCTGGCTACGAACCCAAAGATCACAAGTTCAATCCTAGCTATCTTCTATAGTAACAACACACTTGGCTCTAGTTGACGCTACGGAAAAAACCAGAGACACTCACTCTGCTAAAATTACTGACCGATAACAGAGTAATACCACTGGGGGTACTGGTTCAGAGGTAGTTGTCTCTGATTCAGATCTAAATTACAATTAGTGGATGCATGAATGAAGTCCATCCGTAAAAAGGGTTGTGTAGCTAAGTGGTATTCTTGTCCCTAGTTGATGCTACTGAAAAAACAAGAGACACACTCTTCTTAAATTGCTGAACGATAGCTGCCAGCGGGCTTGTAAAGTGCCATAAGTCACAACAACATCAGTAATTGTTCTAATTTTCATTCACATTGAACTGGCCCAATGATATCTAATAACATTTGAACATTTGTGCTTGATAATCAATCAACAAAATAATTATCTATAAATATTGTTAACTTAATGGGCATATGAATGATCTAAAAAGATATTGTATTAAATAATCCCAGAAATCATACATCTTCATTTGTTTTCATGAGGATGTACGATTTTACCTACGACGGAGCACGATGCAGAGTGTTTGAAAAATAAAAAAAGTGGGTTTGTGTTATGTCACACTATTATCTTTTAACTATCACACAAATATGTATATTAAATCTGCCTATTTTATTTATCATTTTTAATTAATTTAATATTAGTAGTTTTTAAATATAATCATTAATTTAATACTCAATAACAATGGTATCATTTATCAGATAAAGAATGTTTTCAACCCTTTCTGCTTCAGTATTTCTAAAATTCATGCACTTGATCATATTGATTATATTTTTCCCATTGCAATCACATTTACTTTTCTTCGTCATCTGACATTTGTTTCCAAATTACGAGGTCTGCCCAAAATAGCCCTAATGTTACTTTAAAACAAGACGTTAATATAACTAAAACTAAACTACTTTTCTTCGATTATGTTCCCATGATGTATTCATATATATTTATAATCTTAAATTATTTAATATATTACGATTAAGATATTAATAATAGATTATTCACTAATTATTGTTAAGATTTAAGTTATTAATTAATGTGGATTTAATTTTAAAACTGGATATTGAAATACTCTAGTCATCTGATTGGCCATGACAGGAGCTGTATACTACATCCAATTTTCGAATTGTTTAATTAATTTTCTTGATCATAAAAGAGGAATTCACATATTCTCTACTTATTTATATATTTTACCACAAAATGATCATCCTAGATTAACCATGGGGCCGTGATGGCCTGGTGGTATGGTCTCAGCTTCGGAACCGGAGGGTTGCGGGTTCGAGGCCCAATTTCACCGAAGAACCGCCGTGTAAGTGGGTCTGATGCACGTTTAATCATTCGGGGTCAAACATCCTCCCACTGGTGTGGCGTGGAAGTTTGGAGATGAGGGTGCCAGCTCAAGTGTCATCCTCGTCACTTGACCGCGGTTCAAAATTACGAGGTCCGTCCCCAAATAGCCCTAGTGTTGCTTCAAAACGGGACGTTAATATAACAACAAACCTAGATGAACTATCTAAGGTTTATTGAAAGAATTTGTGAACGAAACAAGTATTACAGGTCATAAAGGAACAATATTTTTATTGAAATCTGGACCGTCATTAAAAAAACAGAGATGAGATATGATGAAATATTTCAACAACTGATTTTATTCCTGCCAGCATAACAAGGTCTCGGGTAAGTTTTGTGCATATATTATTTACATTGTCCGTTTGTATAATCTTCTGTAGATCGTTTTTATAATGTTTAGAGTTTAGTTTACCATGTAATGAAATGAATCGAGTACATTTTATTTTATCTTTTTATATCGTATACAATATTTAGACTAGTCGTATAACAAGAATCGATTCTAAATTTTGGTTTGCTGCAGTTGATCAATTTACTACTGTTTGGACGGCATATTAAATGCTTTTGTTCCAGTTCTTTGCATTTTCCGTTTCTCATATGTGAAGTATATTATAATCGTCAAAAACAATTCGAACTCGTGATTTTGATTAATTCCAGGTTTTAAATCCTTCTCAATTAATAACATTTGAAGATATTGCACTGTCTCAAAATAAAAAGCAGTTCTGGTCACCCAAAATAAAGTTTCTCTCATTCTCTCTCTCTAAGAAAAGGTTATTATTCTAGAGAATATCTTGCATGGTATTGGCTTACAATAATTACAAAGCATTAACCTTTGACTTGAATATTGTATTTTTAATGAATTTATAATTTAGCCCTTGTCATCTGATTGTTAGTATCAGAAAATCGAATTTTTGTTTTAGACGCATTTTTCCCTAACGATTGGAACAAAATTTTGGTACCGAATTTAAAATGTAGTTTAAAAAAAATTCCATAATAATGAAATTAAGTTACTAAATCTCTGAGTTATAATATTTACTTGTTTCTGAAAGTACAGACTGACAGACGATCAGTTCCTTTTTGGATTTGGCTTAAAATTTGAAAGGTGTCTAGACTATAGATGTTAATTTTGTGTACATTTCATCTGTCTAGCTTTCTTGCTTTTGTAGATATCGTCTTGACTTATATTCAACTTCCTGTGAACAGATTTTTCTCATAATATGTTATAAACCTGCTAATTTCGTATAAAATCCATATAGCAAATTTCATCCGTCTAGATCACAGCGTTGAGTTATCTTTGTCACGAGTAGACAAATTGATATTTTTCAATTCAAAACTTAGGGAAGTTTTAAATGTAGATATTTTGATTATTGAATGGTTATTATTATACTTTCTCTATACTATGTATACAAGAAACTAAAATTGGTTTCTCAGCTTCAAATAAGTCTAAAATGCAGAGATTTATCAAAATCTCGAGTTCAGTTTTAACATTATCTTTTAGAATTCTTAACCAACATACAACTCTGAGTAATATCTTTAAGCACTAGAAATTTAAATAATTAACAGTATCTAATCGAGGGGGTAAGAATGATTGTCATATACCTCCATGAAGGCACTATTTCTGTTTGGTTATTTGATTATTAACTGGGGGGAATTAAGGCTTTTTAATCTAATTCATGCCTTTCCAAATCATCAGAAGATAGCTCCATTTGAAAAGTTACTTTTACGATGGCTACATGTAAGTTTCAGCGATTAACGTTTCGACGAGTTGGGTTATACTTGCCGAAATCTTGCTACATTTGATCACAGAAACTTCCTTTTTCAGAAGTTAATAAATATGAAAATAATCTTATATCAATTGCTGGAAGTAACATATAAAAGATGAATTTCATTGAAGTCAAATATTACATGCAAAGGCCGAGATAGCCTGGTTGGATTCACATCCCTTGGGTTATGAGTTCGAACCCCCGCCAGCCGAAGACCTTCGTGTGTGTGGTGACTGGCACGCGTATAAACATGTGGTCACAAAGTCCTCCATGTTGAGCGTAATACCACTGTGCAAACTGGTTCATAGAGTATCGTCTTCTGAACTAAGTCTAAATTACGATCTGTAAAAAGAGTTATTATGCTTAAGTAGCCAACTCGCACTTTTGGCCCTTGATGGTTCTACTGAAAAACACGAGACTCAAAAATTTCGGTTTAAAATGCTGACTCTTTCGTCAGCGAACTTGTCAATAACAGGAGCCATTAATTTTTATTAACCCTCAATTTTTAAATCTACAGAGATTTATTCTTGAAATATTATTTACTATAATCTTGTATATATAATTTTATATAAATTGCATTATTTTAATTTTTACATGTTTAAGGAGTTAATTTAGTGTGGCTCGTAAATTATGCTAAAATTTCGCTTGCTTTAATGTTTTCTTTTTTTTTAATATACTCTGAAAAGTGAGATTGCGAAATATTGTAGCTCTTAGATACTTTTATTTAGTTTTAAAGTATATATAAAGCTAATCATCTTAATAATAAAAATTTACTAATTAAATTGATTAAACCGATTTAAATTGGCGTGCTTTTGAAATTGGGATATAATATTTGAGGGAATTCTGATTTCGCCAATAGATGGCGCCCTCATCCCTGACATCCATCGAATTCTCAACAAGATTTGGGGAAACAAATGTTCGTTCGCGTTTTGAAAACAATTTGAACACAAAAAGCTATAAAAACTTAAAAAAGCAGTATTGATAAAGATTTTAACTATGATTTGATTTTTAAAACGCAATGTTAGAAAGTTTTTTTTTTTTTTTTTCAATTTAAAATATCTGTATTCATACATTATTTTTCATTAATTTTCTTATTCTCTATTAATGGTTACTTGAAACTTTTCTTGCCATATTTTTGTTGTACAAAACTTATTTATGTTAATGAAATGCGACAGTAGCTCGTTAAAAATACATGCACTACTTTAGCTAGAAGTAATACATGTATTGTCGTTTTTCACACTAAGTAAAATTGTTAAATATAAATATTCATATTATTTTAGCCAACTTATAGATTTTGTATTTATGTATCGAGCAATCAAAAAACATTTTTTTTTCTTGTGAATATTTAAGGCACACATTTATTTCGTGTTAACATATTTTTTTAATAAAATCCATGTATACATAAATTTTTATATGCATTTTATTCTTTGTAATTTTTTAAAATCATAACCCTTTTTTGAAAGATGGAAATCGTTATCAAATTATTAATATGTGAGCAAACGAAGAAAAAAAATATCGTAAGATATTCGCAGATAAAATATATATGATTCTATAATATATTTTTAAAATATTCATTCCCTAAATTTTCAATAAAATACATATTTAACCGAATAATAAATAAATAATAATAAGAAGAAGAAATAAATAAGAAATTCAAAAAAATTTGCTTTGCTTTTTTCAATATTTTCATCAAACCGATTTATAAATTTTATTATAATTTCAAAATACTTATCAATATTATCTGTACAATTAGTTGAATATTATTGAAAACAGTCCAAGTTTTATTTAACCTGCTCCCAATTTTTATTAGTCCCAATTCAGCATGGCATTAATTAAAATATATTGTTCTCTGATAGAACAATTTCGTTTGTTATTTTAGCTTCCCATTGTTGTTGTTTTCCCCCCTTGACAATATACGCACTTCTAATGACGTCGTTCCGTATTCACGTGATATGCGATAAATTCTCCGCGGTAATTTTGGAATCCAAGGAAGAGGCAATGAAAGTGCCCATGTACTTAATTTTCTCAGGTGATGGGAAACTTTTCTTTCTTGACTACCAAATATGCATTTAGGATTTTTTTTTTGAAGTCCACAATCTTACATGTATCTACAATTTCGGTGTCAAATTTGTGTGACAAATTTCATTCATCTTGCTTATTTGTTTCTGTATGTCGTGTTTGTATAAACGCGGTCACAAAAATAGGTATTATTCAGTTTTACCCTTCTAGTTTAACCCTCCGGAGGTCACCTCGTGTTTGAGGTTGAGATGCTTCCAGCATGGTGCTTGGATATACAAAAAGTGGGGGATCTGGCTCCCCCCATCGATGACGGGACGTACTCTCTACGGGGAGGGCTGTATCTTGGCCGGTGATGGCCCTTAGGACTCAACCTCAGTTCCCACCAATGTTGTGGTTGCGGCGGTCCGGTCATTTAGTATTTATTTTCGAGTGCCTTCTGGCCGGACGGAGAGTCAGTAACATGACTTACTTTTCTAGTTTACTTAGAAAAAGTGTTGTAAGCGAGGAAAAATTCGAAATTGAGATTTTAATGTATCGCCACGTTTTAAATATTTTCGAGTAGGAAAATAATAATTTTGGAACTGTGTGTGTATGAACTGGATAATTCACAAACACCTTCAGTGTTATACGAATAAAATTCTGTATATAGTATCTACTTTAAATTTGTAAGTTTTTTTTGGCAAAGTCTGAACGAAATCCATTTAAAGAAAATTAGTATAAGTATTAGTTAACAAATTACAAAATGACGAGGGCTGAATCAATAAAGTTTGAGAAACAATTTTGTCTTCTGAAATATGGATATGTGTCAAATTTTGAACTAAATCTGTCAAGAGATTTTTGGTCCATCTGTACCTTCACAAGCATGTAAAGGTGATGTCAAATACATATGAAATTTAGTATGTGATTTTGTGACTGCAACTGTTATTCTGTGTTCAATTTTAGTAAGCAAATAAATAGCATTCTATATATATATATATATATATTAGAAAGTAAGCAAGAAAGTTTCTGAGAAACTTTAGCATTTGATGCAGATGTGAAATTCTAAAATAATTTTATATTGCTGCTTTTTCACGTTTCCATTTTCTCATATAAACAAAATTCTCGAAAAATAAATATATTGACTAAATCAAATAAAATCTTAATACAGGTCTGAAAATCGTGTTATAAAACCACGAGCTGAATTTCATTTATCTTGAGTGTTGCATTCTTCAATTATCGTGTTTGCTTACTTATTGACAATTAGTTATGCCTCACTTAGATAGATTTTATTGTGGCTTAGTTACCAGCAGGTATATTCTCATTCCCTACCCTATTTCATGTATGGGGGGGATCGAGCTACATCATTGGTTCACACCGCCATCCTTTCTGTGACGTCATGTTTGCTCTCATTCAGATTTACGGCTCAACTTGGATTTGATGCTTCTTATAACTAGATCGCTCAAATTGAATGAATTCTATTTAATTCTTTGCTATATTGTTAGTTACACATACATCGGTGTTTGACTTCTATATTTTTCTTTATAATTTTCCATTTAATAATATTTAAAATAGTTTTCTGTTTTTTTACGGAAGCGTTTTACTATGTCGGAAATTTACAAAATATTCCCTCAATTTAAATCAAGATCGTATCCATGCATCAGTATCTCACTTCTCCTAAATACCTTGGTCGATTTTAACCAGCTTTACATACTGGTTCTTTAATAGAAGGAAGTAATAAAATGTTTGCATACATTATAATTTTACAAAAATTTGATACAACATTATAATTATAATGCATTTTAATTCCAAGCTACAGCAGGTTTTCAACTAATAAATTGTAAGTAATTTTCTTCCATACATGATTTCTATTCGACATGAAAACTATTTCGAATGATGATTTTTGTAAATGACGTCACGCTCCCGTCACAGAGTGGGCGGCGGTGAGAACCAGTGGTGTTTCTCGATTTTCCTCCATACATGAAATAAGGTAGGGAATGAGGCAAGGAGAGTATATATTCCCTTGGCGTCAATTTTATGAACTGCAATCTAGACAAAACATTGAGCGCTTATATCACTTTCATTGAAAGAAATATTATATTTGGCGATGCATCTCCACTATGTTTATTAAATGCCTGGAGGAGAAAAGATATTCCTTGGTGCCTTTTAATCGCGTTACCCCACTAATTTCATCTAAAGTTTTAAGTAAAAGTCACATATCAAATCAGTGTACGGACCTTTGGGCTGCTGTGTCCTTACATGGAAAAAATTTATAAGTATAGTTTTCATATAGTAAAAAAAAAAAAAAAAAAAAAAAAAAAAAAAAAAAAAAAACCATTTGTGTCAAGGGAAATGCATAAAGGAATTAAAGTTCAATTCGTTAAAGTTCAATTATCTAATTTAGTTTTATTTACATTTTTGTGATTCTCGAGCATTTCCTTCGGGCAAAAATATATATCATAAGTGTTTCTGTTTTCCCTATTCCTTCCCTGAAGCAAAATTTGTATATCTATACTTATAATGAAGCTCAATGTGTGTGTGTGTGTGTGTGTGTTGGCGCTCTACAGACCAGACCGTTGGACCTACAGCTACCAAATTTGGTACATGTAAACCTTGGAGGTCGGGAATGTGCACCTCGGAGCCCTTTTTTTCGAATTTTTAATTAGAATTTGAATTAATTAAAATTTAAGCGAAATTTCGATGATTTTCCGCTATAACTTCCGAACATATTATCGCACAAATATGATTTTTACATCAATTTAAAGATTAAAAAATTAGCTTTCTAATGGTATCAATGTTTTAACGTGTAATTTAGGCTTTTATTTTTAACGAATTTTTAAAGAAATATTTTAACCATGTTTTTCAACAATACATGTTTTTCAATACATTAAATACAAAACAATGAAATTTAATCTGCACGTCAAGGGGGAAAAATTAGGTTTTATCAGCGTGTTGCCATCCTATTGACGGAAGTTCAAACTAAAAAAAAAACAACTATCATTGCAAATTAAATCTAAAGAAATGCAACTTTTAGCACGTGACTGGATAAAATAAGAGAAATATAATATGTGACATTTTCTAAAATAAATAATGAGCGAGCAAAGGGAAAAAATAGCTTTTATTAGCTCTGTTGAAATCATACTGACAGAAGTTCAAATTAAAAAATAAATTAACTATGTCTTCAAATTAAATCGAAAAAAAATGTAACATTCACCACGTGATTGGATGAAATTAAATAAATATTAAATGTTATGTTTTCTAAAAAAAGAAATACAAGACAAAGGTTTCTATGATCGTTTGCAACATCTATATCATTAATTTAGTAAATCAATGTTATGTGACTTTCGAAATTTAAGTATATCTGGCAGAGAAATTATAAAGAAAACAAGGCACATAAGTATTTAATTGAAAATTTTAGACTCCATTACTCTTTGGCGAACCAGCTGGTCGCCAAAGGCGTCTAATAGAGAAATAATATAACGAGTTTTATGCTTCATAGCGTAGTGAAGATGAGCATGCATTTTGTGTAGAAAAAATATTGAAGTAAAGATAAGTATGAACTTTATGTAGGCAAAAATGGTGAAGAGAAAATAAGTATGTACTTTGTGTAATAGTAGAGTGATAATAAGTACAATTTTAATAATTTTAATAAGTTTTTTAAAATTAAGTAGTTTTAAAAAAAGAGTACGAATTTGGTGCATCTTCTTTTGTATTGACGTTATCTAAATTTTATAGAATTTTAGAGTTTTAATCATAAGACCACATATCAAATCTCGTTTAACTTTTTTGTCAATTTTGAATTATTATGCCGTTATTTGAATTATTACATACACACAAACCCATATACTGACCAACCGACGGTCAACTCTCTGACAGATTTGGTTCAAAATTTGCTTTGAATATACATTGTAGGTGTTAAAACGTTGAACGAAATTTCATTTCTTTATGATGTTACGTTTTTGAATCGCTACTTTTGCATGCATGCAAAAATTTCTATTAATAAACGATCAATTATCTGATTTGATTTATAATTCGATTGGGATCTGCACTTTAGATGCTGGATCTGTGCAGAAGCCATATTACTGACTCTCAGTCCCGTCCGAAGGCACTCGGAAATAAATACTGAATGACCGGACTGCAGCTACAGCAACACTGAGGGGAACTGTGGTTGAGTTCTAAGGGCCATCATCGGCCAAGACACAACCCTCCTCGTAGGGAGTGTATAAAGTCATAGATGAGAGAGCCAGATCACCTACTTTTATTGTACCCACTGAGAGTTGGTGAGATCCAACCACCATGCCGGAAGCATCTCATCCTCAATTGCGAGGTGCCAATCTGGGGGTATGAATCTGTGCTTAAATCTACACTGAAGTGACAAAAGTCATGGGATGACTGTTAATATCGTGTTGGTCCTCCTTTTGCCCGGCGAAGTACAACTCGACGTGTCATGGAGTCCACAAGTCGGTGGAAGTCCTCTGCAGGAATATTGAGCCATGCTGTCTGTATAGACGTCCATAATTGTGAAAGTGTGAATGGTGCAGGAGTTTGGGCACGAACGAACCTTTCGATGATATCCTATAAATGCTCGATGGGATTCATATCGGGCGATCTAGGTAAGTCCATGAATGGCTGCAAGTGATCTGCAAGCAGCTGAACATAACCATTTCCAGTCAATGATCGGTTCAGTTGCACCAGAGGACCGAGTCCATGCCATGTAAAAACAGCTCACACCATTACGCAGCCACCACCAGCTTGAACAGTGCCTTGCTGACAGTTTGGGTCCATGGCTTCGTGGGGTCTGCGCCACACTCGAACTCTACCATCAGCTCGTAACAACTGAAATCGTGACTCATCTGACCACGCCACGGTTTTTTACAGGTCTAGGGACAAGTCGATATGCTCACGAGCCCAGGAGAGTCACTGCAGGCTATGTCGTGCTGTCAGTAAAGGCACTCGAGTCGGTCTTCTGCTGTCATAGCCCAAGGAAGACAAATTTCGCCGCACAGTCCTATCGGACACGTCCCTCGTACGTCCCACATTGATTCCTGCAGTTATTTGACGAAGTGTTGAGTGTCTATTAACATTGACCATTCTATACAGACGTCGGTTGTCTCGGTCGTTAAGTGCAGGTGGTCGCCCACTGCGCTGTCCATGATGGGATGTGATGCCTGAAATTTCATACTCTCGGCGCACTCTTGATACTGTGGATCTCGGAATGTTGAATTCACTAACGATATCCGCAATGGAATGACCCATG
>JAPMOQ010019520.1:67208-136207 GCA_026543055.1 Argiope trifasciata | reverse complement strand
AAAGAAACGTTATTGAATAGAAATTATATAGTGAGTAAATAGCATTAAAATGCTGTTCAGTGTCAACATTAATTTATGAGTCAGTAAAACATTTTTTTTTTTCATATTCTGTTTTATTTTTAAAATATTTACAAATTGCACAACTCTTAGAAGTTGTAAAATATAAATACAAACTGATATGACATCGTCAGTGTTCAACATGCATAGCAAAACATGACATTTTTTTAAAAAATCATTCAGAATTCCAAGATATTCTTCAAAGATATATATCTACAAGTATCCACAAATAATTTTATTGTACAACAATAAACATTTTTTAGCATTTTTTCCTTTAAAATTTTAAGTATATACTACAATTAACAATAAAACTTAATAATAAAGCAGATCACACAATACTATTTAATACTATACATTTTTTTCAGATATTTAATATCAAAGCAAAGACAAAACAAGACCTTGGCATAGAAATAAGTCCTCACACTTTGCGACTACAGACAAGAGTTCAATTGATTGATAGGAGAGATTGATATTGATCTGATATTGATCAATAGATTGATATTGATCTGAAACTTCATAAATAAGAAGTAAAAAATATTTTTTAACTTGATTTTTAAAAATATTATAAAAGATTTTACTCATAATATTAACTACCATGTTTTCACTCTCAATCTCTTGTTTCACTTAAAAATAAATAAATAAAAACCTTGGCTGTATTTGCACATCAAATATTGTTGGTCAAAATTAAAAAAAAAAAGAATATATACATTGCTGAATATTTATTAGAAAGGAATTCGTTTCGTAATATAAAAGGAATCTTTAAGGCCAAGTTCATTTTTCCAACATTACAAAATATAAACATTCAAATCTATCATTTTTGCTATTAAAAATATATTATCTCTATGTATATTTATTTTCTTGTAATTTAAAATAATTTATATATTTTTTATGGTAAATCTCTATATGATGATGTAAAATTACTAAAATACTTTTTAAAAAAAGGTGTAGATAAAATTTTAAAATTAAAAAAAATCATTTGAGTTTTATTAGAATATGGACGGCTTTGACGTTAAATGCAAGTTATAAAGTCTAAGATATTGGGAAAATATATTTTTTTAATAAAAATTAGCTTTGCTTGAATGATATCATCTTAGTAGAGAAATATACGACTATGACAATATTGAATTCTGGGTCAAAATGCATTATGATAAAAAAATAACAATTTTTAGTATTTGTCTTGCTTTGTACCAATAACATCTTAGTTTTTGAAGTGTTCAAAATTAAAAATAAATTCGGATTTTTTAATATTTTAATACATTGTTAGCTGTTGCTATAAAATTAACTTTATTCATATTTTTATTTGTTGACCTGGAGCTCATAAAATTACGCTTCATGCTTATTGATAATTTTGATTGTGATGATGCTTAAACCAACAAAATTTCCGTGAAAATGTGGTTCAATAGGCACTTTGTACTAAAGCAATGGATTTTTTTATTGATTTGGGTAAATTTTGAGTAAAGTTAAATTTTTCTTAAAGAACTAAAGACCTTTTTTTAAAAAATCAGATTAATATCTTATGCTTACACTGGAGATATGTTTATGTTCTAAAGAAATTATCTACATCTTGCATTAAGACTACCCTGAATTACTTTTTAATTTCTTTAAAGAAATCCTTCAAATAGATTAGTATATTCATAAAGAAAATAAATGTAAAAAAAAAATCCCTACTTTAGTTTACTTTATATGGACTCGGATAATTTGTTGACTGTTCGTTTTAGTGTATTTCATTGTTTTGTAATTCTAGGACCTAATTACCCAATTTTTTTTATTATTATTTGATAATAATGTAACGAAGAAGTGTTTTATTTTCATAAAAGAAAGAGAAAATACTTTTAATATGTTTGCTTGATAAACGAAATGAGTTAGTACGCATGCGAGTTTTTCTAGTCGGAAATTACTGATAAATGCATTAAATTTTATATTGATATAGTTGGAATTAATTAATTAAATAGCTGAAATTAATTAACTACAGAAATTAAAATGGAACTAAATGGAGTAGAATTATATGAAGATATTCTTGTGTAAAATCTTTAAATATTTGAAAAGATTCCATAGTATTTCAGAATGATAATAATGGTATTCTCTCTATACCACCTTATATAAAATTAGTTTATGAAAACATTAATTTTGTTCTTAAGTTACTTTGAAATGGATGCATTTTATAGTTAAAATATTATAAAATTAGATAAAAGATTTTTGCATATGTTATTTTTTGGACAGCATTTTAAGATAGTCTCCTGTACAAAGAAAATATTTCGTGTTTAACATATAAGATACTTAATAATAAAGTATTAACTATTTATATTTACTGTTTTGGCATGAAATGACATTTTAAGGCCGATATTTGTTGTGTTTTTAGCAATAAAATGCAAAGAATTTTAAATTCTGTTATTACATGCTAATTTTGATATTCTAAACTTTAAAAAATTATTTTATTATTATATAATGTAGGCCCATGATTCTATAACATAAATGGGCATATTTAATTTTAATTTTATGCTGAGAAATAATTTTAGATGTAAGAAACAGTTTATTCAAATTGTTAATATCTATTTGAATTTCAAAATCCAGTGTTGCATATATATTTTTTAAAAAGGTGAAACTGCTTTAATTTAATTAATTTAGGATCTAGTTATTACATCTGAAATTTATTTTAACAATTTTATATTAAAAATCGCATTTTTTATTAACAGGATTTCACATTTTCATTTCAGAACCGTATAGTTTGAAGTCGTTTCGACTAAGTCGACTTTTATTTACGGTAAATTTATATCTATGTTAAATCAATATTCTCACACCTTTCAATGTCACCATGGATAACTATATTTCTTTATCAATGCATACCGATCGAGGCATATTTAAGTGAATTATTCCCATTCTTTTTAATTTTTACAAAAATTGAATCTACTTTGTAGATATTTAAGAATTCTGTGTTGCATGACTAAATTACAACTTATAAACAAGTAATTTTTTTACCTCTGTGAACGGTCTTATTCGATACCTGATGGCCAAATTAAAATATGTTATTTGCTGTTTGGTGGGAAAACAAACCTATTGATGAAGACCGTTTTCCTCCCATTCTGCAACTCTATTGGCGAACATACATTTATTCAAACAATAATTCGTTTGTACACAAAATACATACATACATACATCATAAAAACAAATAAATAACTTAACAGTTCGTTTTACGTTGCCCCGACCACATTGTCCAATCACAATGTGCATCAGTTTCATCTACAAATATCGTTTTAGCAGGCTGTATTGATCTCGATTGATGATTGATTGTCTCGCGTGGAGCAGCAACAAGGAAATATCCATTTCGTTATCGATCTATAGTTCGATTCGCACCTGATCGATCATCCGGCCACACGATCCATTAAGTCTGGGTATCGATTTAAAGAGACAGACTACATCAGAGGGGCAGACCACGGAATCCTGTGGAGTATTGTCCCGTGTAATAAAAGGAGGGTTTGATGTCCGGGTAGTGCGGGTGCGGCATGCCGTTGAAGGCGGCGTATGCCTCGCCGGTGGCTGGATGCGGGAGGTGTTCGGTGCCGAACCCGGCAGCGGTGTCGGCGGATCCCGGGACGACGTTCTGGGAGGCGGTCGGGGCGGAGCAGCCGTTGAAGTTGGCCCGGGCTGCTGCGGCGTTCCACCACTCCTCCGCGGAGGTGGCCGTGGCCCCGACGGCAGAGGCGGCGGCGCTCACGTGTTGGTGATGAGTGTAATCGACGGCAGACCCCGAAGAGGGAACGGACGGATGGAGCATGGACATCACCTGGGGGTAAAGGGAGATAAAAATAAATTGTCAGAGTTTGAAATGAACACAATTTAGAATGGCTAGACAACGTAGGAACTATAGAACAAATTGGTTAAAAACGAAAATACAAAGATGAACAATTAAAATAATGTATTATTTTTATTGTTCAGAAATGTTCCGTAGATTTCGATGAGCTTTGTGAGATATAAGGCTTCAATCTCTTTCTTCTTAAAATTAACTTCCATCTCCTTTAAAAGCAAACAGTCTTATTTTCTTTTAAATTCCATCCTTTTTAGCATTTATTTTAAAAAAAAATTATTTACCATTTATTATAATGCTTCGCTATTTTATAGATTATGTTTCATATAATTTATATAATATAGTTTGATAATGAAATATTGCAATCTAATCGAACCTTTATGTAAGTGAGCTCTCAAGAAAAAATTGCGGAAGTTGTATAGTAAACGATTGTTTACTATTTTCGAATTTTTGGGAAATCAGTCTAGATGATACTTCACTAGTTGATACGCAAATGTCAGTTAGTAGAAAGAAAAGGGGAGAGTATTATTTAGTAATGAAATAATAATTCGTTTGAAAGAATATTTTTTCCTTTATTAGTAATAATAAATAAATAAATAAATATTTTTTTATTTGAAAAAGTTTCAAACATGTTTTAGCAAGAAACACTAAGAATTAAATTTTGGGCGACAACTATATATTCTCAGTAGGAAAACTTAATATCATTCCCACTATAGAAATTTGATATAAAGTGTTACGCGCAAGAACGTAATGATTACTGAATTAGAATAAAAAACACGAAAAGAAAATTGCACAAAATCACACAAAAGATTCTTAAAAAATGTATATGCATTAAAAATGTACAGTAGTTTTATAACAGTGTATAGACAAATTAGGCATAATTTGTTGCATAAAATATAGATTTGGTCGATTTATCAGAAGTGCAATAAAGAATTAAACTTCTAAAAAAGTAAAATTGCAAAGCAAATAAATAAATAAATCATTTTTTTAAAAAAAAGATCCTCTATACGTGTAAAAGTATAGCCAAAATAATACCTCTCCAAATAATGAAAAACCAAATAACTTTTTAATTAGTATTAACGGCTTAATTAAACAAATATATTTCAGATGAAACGATACGTATCCAATGGTAAATTTATCTTGGTACTTTAAGCGGCATTCATACTAAATAATTTAACCAAAGTTATGCCTTGCAGAAATGCCAGTCTTATGTCCGAATTCAGTATGTGTGTGTGTGTGTGTGTGAGAGAGAGAGAGAGAGAAATTTTATTTTAGCGTGGGAGCTGTCCAATTCCTTCAGATTTTTAAAGATAATCTCTCCTGAACAAGCATTCTTGAGATGTGTAGATAGGAATATGTTTTCAAAAAAAATAAGACTGAAAAAACGGTCAAGGATTTAAGACAAAAAAAATTGTTTTTAAATGGAATTAGAAAAAAATGTATTATGTTATCAAAAAGAAATATTTCACCGTAAACAAGAGCTAAATGTATATAAGTACAGAGAGAAGTAATTTGGTATTAATCGAAATTCCTAGATCTGAGGAAAAAGAGGCAAATAGAACAGAAGGAAAAAAAAAAATTCTATAATCGAAGTCAATATTTAAATCCTCTTTTGCTTTGGGTACAAATCGTTTTGTTTAAATTAAAGAAAAGGGTATCACAATTTGATACCTTTTTTTTTTTACATTTGCTTTTAACTGATTTATTTTAAAACTATAACTTAAGCTATTTCAACAAGAGAGAGAAATAAATAATCGGATAATTTGAATCCTACAATGGTATTTTAGAAACATGCAGACACGTTAAAATAAGTTAATAAAAAATCTAAGACCCTTTAAACAAAATGATAATTGATAATAGAAATTAAATAATTAACTTTAATCGTAAAAAATTTTTTTTTGCTTACTGTGAACCAAAAATAATATAGCTTAGAATTTGTCTTTAATTTTTACCCATTTCTTAAAATTTCCTTCTTGAAATTACTTAAAATTAAAATAATATCGAACCATCTTTTGCCTTTATTTTTAAGATTACATCCAAAACAACAACGTCAGAAAATCAGTTTTACAAAATGAAACGCTTTAATTCCACATTTATCTGCTTAATATTATCAAGTTGTGAACATTCATATTCTAAGATGATTATTAGATTATACAAATGTCGTTACACGCTTCGATGGTTCATTCTTATTCTAAAAGAATAATCCCATTTGAGAATGATTACTTCACAATATCTTTAGATTTTTATCGAATATACGATTTCTCACTCATAACGAGGAAATTATCTAGTGAATTGTTATGAGATACTATTTACAATTGAAAAGATCTGTCAGAACATCCAGTTAGCAATAATGTAAGAAACCGATTGAATGAGGTATGAATATATAAATAAAAGAAATTCAATGCAATGCCGGGATGGTCTGTTTTCATAAATTTATAGTGCACTTAATTAAATAACATTGGACAGTCACAGAATTCTGTTTTTCTCATCTATATTTTTAAAATTGAGAATCATTGGTAAAGTTCAACTAATAAACTCTTAAACTAACAAAAATTTTATTTTCAATGTTTAATATTGAAAACACTTTTCTTTTTTTAATTGAAAAGAGCAACAATAAGAAAATATTTTTCCTTATACTTTTCATCGCTTTTTTGCCACCATCTTTTCAACTTCGGGTGATAGACACCTTGTTTGCGATGCATACTTTCAAAATCGACTTAAATTTAATGTCAGAAATCATGAATGTGGTGTAAAATTCATTTCCTTTCATAAATGAAAATGACAGTTAGCACTCATTACTTCTAAACATTGAAATAATTTCGAATGTTTTCCAACCTTGCAAAATTCAGATATCCAGCCATAACAGAAGCAGTAGAATATTAATTTCTTGGTAAGTATTATTTTCAGCTCTTAAAATATCCATTCTTGATGTTGGAAGAAATGGCACCTCGAAGTAATTGGCCATTGGCGAATGTTCTGATTCAATATAAATCTTTGTCGTATACTTGCATATAATATTTCTATGGAATATTGGGCATTTATAGCTACTGTTATATATTATTAGTTTCAATGTAGTTCGTCATTTATAAATTAATTTTTTCAAAATAAAAGAATTATTTTAAATTAGCTTGCACAAAAACGATAGAGCATTCTGATTAATTAGCTATTCTTGGAAAGAAGCAAATTAATTGACGGTATTGGTCCAAATGTTGAAACTGAAAACTTTGCTTGGATTTCATTTTACAATATATCAGGAAAATTGTGAGGCTGGGAACAGAAGACCATTGATAATAAGTTTAGTATTTATTAACTTTCTCATGAAATAAACGTTGGTGAAATTCCTATATTTGTTCAGGATGGGAATTGTCGTTCCCCCGGGGGATCTTCATAGGGTGAGATATCAGATATCATTCTATTAAGAATGTACAGTAAAATAGCGTATTTTCGATTTCTCTCGAAATCTGAGAGTGCTGGAAGGTAGGTAATCCTTAATAATATCTCCAGAGAATATAAGCTTTAATATAAAATTAAATTTGCGAAAATCAGATTCTTAATTAGGGCTGTAAAATGTTTTTCATGTATGATTATTTTCAATGCATAGATAAGATTTCAGCCCGATTTTTTAAAAATGCAATACTACTTCAATGAAGAATATGAATGTATTAAAAGAATAACTTTTTTTAAAACTTAATATATTAATTATAGTTGGACGTAATAGGAACTAACAACTTTTTTTGAGGATCTGTGTTTAATTACCTTAAACTGGTATCAAAATTTTTACAGTATGCTTCTCTGTCATGGCTATTGGAAAATTTAAAAGATTTTCTTTTTTCGGACTTTGTAATTTTTTGTATTCATCGATATTTTTAAATAATAAGCAATCTTTATCGATAGCTGGATTCATAACATGATTGATTGCATCTTAAAATATCAATATTTATCACATGAAAAAATACATATGAGCAAAATTTACTAGAATTCCAAGATAGTTTTATAAGTTAAATTTCTTCATTATTTGTTACCATTGTTGCAATAAAAATAAAAAAATAAATAGCAGGTGAAAACCTAAAACCTACCCGATTTGTTTTTGAGAGAATCGCTAATTCCAGTCGTGATATTTTTTATTACAAATTTTGCGTAATTTTAGAAATGTGTCCACACTACAGTAAAGAGGGTTTGTAGGCAACGAGTCACAACTATTTAGTACTTAAATACTTTCCTCATAATTATCGTTCGTCCACAATAATATTATGATTTATGTAATATAAACAGAAATCGAGGGTATCTTTGCTGTATAAACTGCTTCTTTTTTTAAAAAAAATTAACATACCCACACATACAGTAAGATAGATTTATTTGAATTTACCGAATTCTTTTTACATAAATTAATTTGCATGTTTTTAGTAACTGCCGAAAATCTTCTGTTAAGCAATTTCCGAACATTCCTTTCTGATTTTCTTATTCCTTCCACCTCAGAAATTTCCTAGGCACTCCAGCATGTCGTTTTAATTATACCCATTTCCAATCAAAGAGTTCTCCCGTTCTCCCCTAGAGGGCAGCACGAGTCATTCCCTCTTGACAACGCACTGCTCCACCGGGCGCTGTTGTCAAAGCATGACATCGTATCATCATCAACCGAGACGGCTCCTTTCACTGCAAAACGCTATAATTTCTCTTCGGTGACGCCCCTATCGCCGGCGAAGAAGCGTGAAAATCGAAACACGGCTTTGACTGGGCTCTTTTTTTTTAGCGGCCTAGCCGACGTCAATTTTTATTGACATATTCGATGGCCGAGAACGCCGTTTGACGGACGGGCCGCGCAATTTGCGGCTGGCGGAAGTGAGGGGAGATGATGCGGACGCATATTATTGATCCTAACTGCCGTCAAAAATCACTAAAAAAATATCAAGCGCTTTGGGCAGGGAAATAGAGAAATTATATAGGTATTGATATCATGAATAGTCTTCAAAGTTAGACACTGAAAAATAGTCGTTTTTGCAGATCATAAAATTAGAGGTCCCTCTAAATCAGGCTAAAGATGAGATCCATTACATCAAGTGTAAATATTTTTTAAAATTAATTTCTTCAAAAAAGGTATAGAAATCTCCCGATGCTTTATGTGTGTGTGTTTGTGTTTAATTTAAAGTAGGCGGGTACATTGAAATATTATATTAACCCCTTAGTCATCATGCTTGTGTGTTATACTGGCATCAAAATATCGTTTTTCAAACTTATAGACTTACCATCACTTAGATTCTATGATTCTTTATAAAAATTATTCTTAAACCATAAACATCTCAAATATTTAATGAATTCTTAATCATGGAGAAGAAAATTATTGTATTATAAGAGTGTATCTTCAATTTCTACCCATCTTTAACTTCCTTTTTTGGAGTAGGGAGGTTCAAGATATATTAAAAATACTCAACCCCATTTATGCCTCAAAAATATATTCCCACTTTCTCAATTGTCATTTCGTTTAAACTAGCCGCATAACGAATAAACTACTTTAAGTAATTATTTTTTAAAAAATATATTTATTTATTTTTTATCTTTACTTTTTGATTTGTTGGTAGAAATTTTATATTTAACCCTGACTACTAAACGACCACATAAATCCTACTCATAAACAATGGTAAATTGATTTTTAAAAGTTAAAGTAATTGACCATCATGTCGCAGGTTTTGCTTTAAAAAACCATCATACTTTATTATTATTATTATTCCGAAATTTTGTCTAATTCATTGCCTATTCTTTTTACTAGCGAGGAAAAACATTTAAAAATTGTAATGAAAAAGTTTATATAAATGTAAGGTTGTCTTGCAAGGAGGATTTAATTGTACTAAAAGGTCTATCTGTTATTCTCTAAATTTAATTATTTCAATCTGATGGTGCTATTCTCCTCTTTGATTTTCATTTTTAAATCCTGGATAAATTTTTTTATTTGTTCATCAATTTTTTTAATTCCTTTTATTTTTGGAAAAAAAAATCTTTTAAACATATCCACTCCAATCAATAAGGTATTGTTATTAGTTTAAGAAACAAAGATCCCTATGGAAAATTGCTTATAAAAACCCAGAGACTGTATCATCAAAAAGTTTCAAATCATGCATTTTTTAATATTAAATATATTCCGTGTTATTCATACCAATTTTAGCATTTTGCTTCTTTCGAAATAATATTCAAAACAGTTATTAACTATCAAAAAGCATTGCATGAAGAAAAGTAAATCAAATTAAGAATCATTGTGGAATTTCCAAAAATGCTCACAAGTTTGAGTTATTAGACTTATCTAACATATTGCCATATTTATATAAAAGCTACGACTCACCGATGATTGCAATGCCGGCGCACAATCTGCCATTGAATTGTAAGCTAGTGATGAGCGAGCATCTGTGGGAGCCGTGTGAAGATGATGGTGGTGGTGATGTAGAGAAGCAGTAGATCCCGTCTGCAGCGAAGAAGGATCTGCAAAAAAAAAAAAAAAAAAGATATATATCAAAAACAATTTTTTAAAAGGTTAAAATTATTATATTAATGTCTTGCTTTGAAGCTACACCAGCTATATTTTGGATGAATCTCATATTTTTATATCAAGATAAATTGATCCGCCCATATTTGTCGCATCAAAGCTGGATTATTAAATCATGTAAATAGGCACTACCTAAGGTATCCTGAACTTGAGATTTTTTTTTGGTGGCAGTGTAAGGGAGTACTTTAAAAACTATTTCGTTTTGTGTTTTGTTTATTTATATAGGCTATACAATTGAACTTATTCAAATTAAAGCAAAATATTATCTAAATTAGTTTTGGAACATTATTATAATAACATTCCTAATTAATTACCATTTTTTTGTTTTATAATATAAAAAATCTCTGGTCCTATTAGCAAATAAGTTTTTTGTTTTTGTTTTTTTTAAGCTGTATCTTTTTCTTTTGCTATTTTGCTTGACATTACTTTAAATGCCAGCCGTGCAATTTTTTTAAACACGAAATACTAAAATAAGATTTTTAGAAAATTATTTGCAATTAAGCTTTTTGCTACTTCAGGCTGTCGAAATGTAACTCCTTAAGACTAATTAGATTACATAAAAAACAATTTTATTTTAAGTAATTTTTTTAAGTTGTAATCCGGCTATGTAACTAATTATAGAGACCATTCATTCTGAAAAAAAATATCGAGAGAGACCATTCGTTCTGAAAAAAAAAATATCGAGAGAGACCATTCATTCTGAAAAAAATAGAGAGAGAGAGACTATTCATTTTGAAAAAATTAACATGCATTAAACGGTGAATCTTTGGTGGAATCGGTTGGAGAACGAGTCCAATCTTGTAAATTTTTGAATTCTACCCGTTATTCAAACCTACTAGATTTACCCTTTCGAAATGTACGGCTGAAAATGTCCTAAATGAATACCAACACCCCAAACGAGTTACAGTCGATCAAAATTCATTATTTGTTATGATAAGCGAAACCTATCAAAACGGTGTTGATGGCTTACCTGAGTGTGTGGGATAAGAAGGTGTGTCAGAGACTAGATAAGAAGTAGGATGCTGGTAACTAAAACCTAGAGAACTGTAAGAATTGTAGTTCTGGCTTCCCATCTGTTTTCTCCACCGGGCTCTCCTGTTGCTGAACCACACCTGTAGGCAAAAAAGGAAAAATATTATTAAAATACAGATTGTTTTAAAGTAGAAATTATCAGCTACTGAACCTCTAAAAATGTCAATCCTGCCTTCATCTAACGTAAGATTAGAAATTAAGTCGTAAATTCTCACTAATGACAGAAGATTGAATTCATGGTGACAATTAAGCGAACTCTTAATGGTGGAAAGGAGGTATTCAATTGTTTAAAGATTATACGTTGAAGATGTGGTCTGGGGCATTTGAGACATTGTGCCAGTAGCTATTTTTATATAAAAATGTCTCAGGGCTGTTATTTTTACCTTGACTAATGGTATCGAAGTTTAAAATTTATGTTCCGTTCAAATTGGAAAAATTAGGGAAATCCAAAAATTACAAAGGATAATAAAAATATACCAAGCTTTTTACGCTTCTTGTAAACTCTCTACTCATTGTACCGTCTGCACACAGAAAAGAAATAATCACCATAAAAATGGATTTAAGAATTAGCCTATGAAAAATATATTAATAGCCTCTAATGTGACATACTTTATCTCTATCGGAATGAAATATATTTATTTGTTTATTACTGCGAGAAAAAAAAATGTGTGATAGAGGTATAGTGATTTTCCGTTAACAATTTTTCCTCTTTACTTTGTACACTTTTTTTCCATTCACATGAGTTTGATGAATTTACTTTAAACTGAAATTACTTGCTGGAGTTTTATTACAATGGCGGTGTTGGATTTCATTTATTTTACCCAATTTTATCATAAGAAGGGAATATCATATTTAATTTATATGCTTACGAATCATAAATTATATATTTTGCCATATAATAATCAATATGACTTAGCATTTCAATCCATTCTTTGGATACATCCATTAAAGCTATAAAAGTGCTTTAACTTCCGCAATTATTTAAAAGAAAACTTTAATTGCTGTTTTTCAAAATATTAGCTTACTCTATTCCCCACACTTACACGCACTTATTTCTCCTTTATATCAACAGAGTTCAATGAAAATAAATAAAGAAAATGACTATATAACTTAAAAATACAGAGATGCTACTAATTCAATGTGGCTTCAATTCTGAGCAAATTTTAAAATGTTTGAATGCACTCATGGCATTAGGTTCTTTGGGGTTTTTTTTTCTTTCGAATTTAGGACTAGATTGGCTTGTTTAATTAACATTCGTCAATCTTCCTTTTCTATTTCGCTTTAATAATGCCCCAATTGAGACATATCTGATTTTATACACATCGTTTAATTACATTTGTATTTACTTCTGTTGTGATAGATCTGTCATTCAAATAATCATATATCGTTGATTTTCTGTATAAAGAAAAATCAATTATTATTCTCAGAATTTAAACGAAAATAAAGCATTCAAGTACAAAATTAATGCTTTAAAATTCAATGAAATTTTATATAAAATTAAATATTCAAAGATGGGAATCTTTGATACACAATTTTGGATTAGTACCAACCAGTTGTCCAAACTTTTGACAGAAGAATAATTACATTAATGTGTGTGCAATGGTATTTTAAAATCTAAATTTCCTAAATTTTTTTTTTTTTTTGCTCTATTCAGTACATATTAACTTCATTCAAAAACATTCTCTTATTTTCTGATCCCATTCCACTTTTCCTATTTGATTGATGCAATAGAAAGGATTGTAAATTACTTTCGTTAGCGATTGCCATGCTCCGAGTGAAGGGATAAAAAATAGACATCCAAGTAAATTCTTCTAAAAGATCCCTATGATTCCCTTAACTGTGGTCGACACGTGTAAGGAAATCCCTATCAAAATCACACAGTATATAACCACAGGGATAAATTTCTCATTAGCTTTTCCTCATTTTATGTTGCATCGTTCTGTGATGTACTCGTCGCTTCTGCTTGTACAAAAAAATCCTACCTTCCGGGATGCAATTAAAAGTTTAAAATTTAAAGTGTCTTCTCTCTCTATTCGGCCACGAAATTGCCTTAAAAATTATGTTATATACATCTCTCTCTCTTTGTTTTGTGTGATGATATTTTAAAATTCAAATCAAATATCAATTAATTTTCTATTTCCTAATTTTTATTTTAAATTAGCCTATATTAACTTCATTCTAAAATTGCTCTTATTTCCTGATCCAATTTCCACTTTTGTCCCGTTTATTTTTAATTCAGGTTCTAGATAACTGATAACGTAAGCATTTTTTCGATCGCCAAGCTCAGGGATAACAATCCCTTATGTTTGCGAAATTTCTTTAAAGCTACCCAAGATTTTCTTCATTAAATCGACACGTGGCAGAGCAATCTATATCAAAAATACAATAATTAAATTACTCAAGGGACAATTTTCCTTCTCTTTTCCTCTTGTATTGCGATGTAGACTGATGCATCTCTACTAGTAATCGCTTTTTCTCGATACAAATTATGGTTCCTAGGATGAAATAAATTGAAGATAAAATATTATAAGTGCCCATCTATTCAGCTGTACATGGTTAAAATATGTTATATGCATGTATGTATACAATTTAATGTGTATTTTTGCATTTTAAATAATGAATTTGAATGAAATTAAGAAATAAAAATTGTAGTCATTTTTTAAATGTGCATTTGAACTCTTAAAAAAATATATAATTTTCTGCTCGTCTGATCCGAGATGATAAACCACTGGTCTCAAGAGCATATCGTTAAATTGTTTGGGGTCAGATACGTAAGGCCCTGTGGTAGTCGAAGAGTTTAAAAACAACGTTAATCTAAGAGAACAAATACATATTATTCAATCAAACTCAATTTGTTCAGTTCAGCAAGTTAAACTGAGCAAATCTACTGCAATGACATGCAGCGGCAAAATAAAGAACATTGGATTTAGAATCATTATCCAATTTGAATTTTTATGCGAGGTCACGACTTCTTTTCTCCTTTTAACTAACTTCAAGAATCTGCAATCATGTTCTAGTTATTTACAATCAAATTAAAAGTTAAAGACGCGTTTCATTATGTGATAAGAATTTTCCAAATCTACACTTAGTTCATTCAAAACTATGTCACTCTATGTTCGGGATTTTCTTTTCTTCAAAACCTTCAAAAATAGTTATATTTTTGAATGTTTGCATAATAGAGATTTTTAAAAACATTTATGAAACCAAAATAGACCATCTAAGTTCCAACAACTTCTTAAAAATTGGGCGAAGAAAGAAGTAAGTGGCTAAAGGAGATATAAAGTAAAAGTTTTCTAGTTTAGAAGTTTATTAAATAACTTGTTTAAAATTTTGCAGATAGTTTTAAAAATATATTATCCAATTTCCTGAACTAAAAATAAGCTTTATTTCTATCTATTCTTTAAATATTGGGGTTTGACTGATAAATAATCTGACATTTTTATTTTTTTTTTTCACATGGTGAAGCATTAAAACAACTACAAAATATTTCTAAATGAATGAATTACTTATTGTCTAATTCAGAAGATGTTGAGAAATTATACCTAATTTAAACAAAATAGATGTATTAGATTTTAATTCGTGAGATTTTTTATAAGCAATTTCTATCATATTCTAACTTTTAGAAAACAGCATCTTAGGATGTAAAATGGTAGTAAAACAAATATAAAAATGAGCATAGCTTCTAGAAAAATAAAAACAAAATTCTAATTGTTTTTATAAGAAAACCTGTTCAAGCATAAAGAATATTAAATATTTTTAAAAATTGAAAAATGAATTATGGTGTCTATAATAATAACTAGATTCCTCTTTCGAATTCTGTTTCGATACATTCTTGATAAAAGGAATCATGAAAGGGATAATGAAGGGGGAAAAGTTCCATGATTTTTTTTCCAGATAATGTTACAGTTAATTTTCCTAGACGTAAGGAAAAAAAAGAAAAAATTCTATACGATTTTCCTATATGCATTAAATTATTTGTATTTCTAATTTTCCCAAAATTCCAAGTTATTTTCTTCTTCCTATACATTTTATTGATTTTTTAAAATTATTTCTTTCGGTAATTGTAAAAATATATTTATTTCAAAATTCAATATCCTCTTTCACCTTCTGTTTAAAATGAAGTATAATTTTTTTATTATTTATTTTTAAATAGTTTCTGCTATTTAAACTAATCAATGTTTTCCCCCTTGACTTTTTCCTACATCTCACAGAATGGCTCATTTTAAACCAAGTTTAGCAGTATTTTGAAAAGAATTGAACATGAATTTTTATTCTCTTCTTCTTGATTTAATGAGTTTATATTTTGACCCAGAAACACAATCTGAGAGAAAAAAAATTGTTTAATATAATTATTTATACAGTTGTACAAACAAATGTATTAAACAATAACATTAAATATAAATATATATTGTTGTTAAACACATATTTGAATACTTTATAATATGTTTCATTAATCTGTTAATGTAAGCATAAACAGACCGCTAGACAGACAGTCAACTAGTTGGTGGAGGTGGTCCAAAATACACCATAGATCTACAATTTTGAACTATGTTGAACCCATAGATATACCTCGAATAACCAAAATGTTTTTTTTTTTACTGTATGCTTTAAATAATATGGTCAAATGTGCGCCCACTTACAGACGGATTCCATCTCCCTTTTTCCTGATTTCGACGAAAATTTGATATAATTTTACAGTTTTATTGCAAAGACCATGAATCAAATTTAATTCATTGAGCAGATGGCGAAGTTGGTTCAAAGTGTCCCACAGATCTACAATTTTGATGATAATTTGGATATGATGTACATCGAATATCCTAAATTTAATTTGTTTGTCTTGTTGTGCTTTTCATATATTTTAGTCAAATGTACGGTTACAGACTGACAGATAGATTCTCCTTCTTGGAGGATTTTAGTCAAAATCTGACCTAGATGTAGAATTTTATTGCAAAGACCATGTATTAAATTTAATTCATTAACCAGTTGGTGAAGGTGTTGTGTCCCACAGTTTTAAAATGTTGATGATGAACCCATAGATGTGCATCGAATATCTACATTTTATTTGCTTGCCTCTCTGCGTTCTTCATATATTACGGGCAAATGCATACCTGCCCGTGTCCTCGCTTAAGGGTAGCGCGTCTTCTCCGAGGTCTGAGAGTTCTGGTTCTGACATTGTTGTTCTTCCCCATGTTCTATCTGTGAGGTGAAAGAGCCTCCCCCCCAGTAAAAAAAGGTTGTGCAAGCGAGTGTATGAGTGTCATATGTATTTGAACTGGAAATCAAACTTCTACTTCCTTGTGCTCAGGGTCTTTACCCACAGATGCTGCTGCAACCCTTTTCCTTGGTTACACGGACAAGACATCATCATCAATGGAGAATTATCAAATTTCAATCACTCACATTTTAAATCTCTGAATTGTCATATGTACAGACAGGCGCAATTCAAAAATTCTTACTCTTTTCCCTCCAGAACCAAAAAACCTAAAACTATGCAAATTTCACAAATTCTTAAGATGGAATTTTTAGGCAATCGCAGAATTTTGTCTTCGTACCTTTATTTACGAGAAGGTAACAATCTGAAAGTGTGCGACTAGAAAAATATATTCCGTTTTGAATTTCAATATAAATATCAGTGTCAGATCACAAATTTCTAAATAGAGTCTTGCCGAATGGGAATACAAAGAGATACATCCACCGAATTTACTGCACACAATTAAAAAGGAGGCCATTTACCAAATCTTCCCATCATTCCCTTTATTACCTCCTGAGTGCCATTCTCGAAAATGAAGACAGCGCACCGACTTAATGTTATTCGGCCGCCACACACCACGAGTGCGAATCGGTTTTTAACTATCTTTAATCATGTCATTTGTATTCCAAATACGACGGGTTCGAAATTGGGGACAGATTTAATGAGGTGATGTTCGAGCGTGGCACTGATGGACAAAAGCCCATTTGGAAATGAAGTTCATGAATATGAAACATTTGCGAAAGCCGGTGAGTATTCTTCTTCCTCGGATTCGGACTTCCCTTGTTTCCGTCCGGTAATTTTGTTTTCAACCGCCACAGAAACGTATCAGAACGCTTAACTGTTAGGAAAGCGTGGGCGTCAGAAAGTGGTATTTAGATTCAAACTTCTCAAAGTTGTTTTTGAAGGAAGAAGGCGGATGTTAATACATTAAAACGACATCTCAGACATTCTAAGATACTGAAAGTGATAATTAGTCTTGATGTTTTGACACTACCTACGCTTGCATTTTTTAAAAAAGAAAAACATTTCTGCTTTTAAAATATACTAGTTGTACTATTCATTTTAAGCAGGATTTACGTAGATTCATTCGTCAGTCTTTATGTTGATTTTTCATTCATATGATTACAAATTTATTTCAAAATCTTTGTCTTTTCCCCATAAATAAAAAAGTTGTGTATGCACTGGTACTTTAGAAGCCAGATTATTTGCCCTATAATTACTAAATTTGGCTTAAATCATGGGCCAAATTCTGAGGGGTGGTAGAGCTTGCTATAACAAACAATCGTTGTATAGGAATATGAGACCGGAAGTGAGGCGTTGAGGCACTAACAGAAAAAAATAACACCTTATCGGAATCGTAAAATATTCATTAGCAGAAACTTAACCAGTAATTCCGTACAGAAAATGTTAAAACAGTTGTTGGAAACTGCCGAATGCTTCTTTTAGGGTGGGCGGGGTGGACCATTGTGATGCCCACCACGATCACCAGATTTATCGAGTATCGATTTTTTCCAATGGGGATTTTTTAAAGCTGTCGTTTACGAGACAACAGTTCACTCCAATGACCAACTCGGTGCTTGACTTTCATGTGCGGCTGCATGCGTACGCGAAATACCTCTGGTATGGGAATTTGTTCTCCAATCATTCGACAGACGTTAATAAACTTGTATTACTGTTGGTGGCCACAATATTGAATATTTTTTGCAGACATTGCTGTACAAAAATCAATTAACGACAACGTTGTAAATAAACAATATTTTTCATTTCATGTGTTATTTTGTGTGTGTGCGCGCTTGTGCGTCCCTTCTGGTTTGGTTTGGTTTGGTTTTATGGCACAAAAGCCACATCTGGCCATTTTGCTGCAAACACATGATTTTAAGGAATTTTCCAGAGTTTTAAAATGTTTCAAAGAGTAAAAAATCTAAAAACAATTCAAGAAGAACAGAAAAATCTCAAATGAGCTTATCAATGCCAATGTTTTATAAAAAAATGCCGGTCATATATTCCTGTACAATAATTGTTTGTTATAATGACTTTTACCACCCCTCAAACTTTGTCCTATGATTTTAGACTCATCCTGTATATGCCTTGAAAGGTAGGAATGGACATCTTGGAGAGTTTTTTTTAATTGATTAAAAATAAAGCTACATTTTAAAGTTCTTCGTTGATGACTTCAAAAAATATTATTGCATAAAAAATAGCTTTTACGGCATTTAGAAATTAAAAAAAAAATCTTTTTAATTATGCTTATTTTAAAGTCACGTCCACTTTAAGTGAATTTGGAGTTTTTAAAAAAATTATTATTTTGGTTTTACATTGGCTTTTGACTTTACAATTTTTTGGTCTTATTATTATATTGATTTTTAATTTTAGAAGAAACGAGAGGAAATTAAATTCGAATCTGATAAATATACTTGTTGAAATGAATCAAGGAAAATTTAAAAAATAATTAAGGCTCTCAGTGAAAAGAAGAATTGTTTATCAGTAGTCTTGATAGTTAGCTAAGAGTGTGTGTGTTGGCTTTCTACAACAAGACAAACCGCTTGCCTATAGCTATCAAATTTAGATATTAGAGGTTCGGAATTACAGGTTGAGATAATCTTTATTAAAAAGTTTTAGAATTTTAATTAATTAAAAATTGAGCAGAATTTTGGCGTATTTCATATCAAATCAAAAAAGCAGTACTTCACAACATTCAATTTTACCCATTTTTAAAATTTAATTATACTCTTTTTAATGATACTAATTTAATTTCAATGTAATTTTTTCTCGAATTTCGACAATTTTTCAAATACATATTTTTTTTAAGTTGTTTGAAACAATAGAATCCATTGTTGTAAGGATTGTGAAACTGATTTTATTGTTTCATCTAATACTTGATTGTGCGATTTTCTTCCATTATTGAAAGATAGCTAGTTTTATTATCTAAAAAAAAAAAAAAAAGGCCTTTTAAATTAATTACCTAGACACATAAGATTTGAATGGCTATTAGAGATCATGGAGTTCGATCTCATTAAGAAGGAGCACAATAAAAAAATTAGGTATGAAAGTATCAAAATTACCCTTTAATCTCTAACACGATTAAAATTATCTCGTTGATGGAATCATGAAATCAAGTCATGAACAAGCGATTTAATTGAAATTATGCAGAACTAACGTTACCGCAAAACCAGCTGATTGCTAAGAGCAGGTAATATGCAAAGTTTTCAATTAAAAAAAATCTTTACATTCGTTTTTTACATTTTATTATAGATAGTGCTTCTTTGCGCTAATGCAGTGGAAATGCGAATATTTGTATCTCTAAGTTAAATTTCTCGTAGATAATGATTTTTATTGAAAAATTTGTGATAATCCTTTTTTTTTATTAATTAAACGTTTTAAACATAAACATTTATAAAAGTGAAAAAGACCCATTTGACCTAAATATAGATACAGAAATGAGCTGTACAAATTTCTTTTCACAGTTTCTAAAAATTCATGAGGTAGAACAGATTGATATATGCATTTTTTTATGTTATATTTTAAATTAAACTTAATTTTGTAGCTACATTATTTTCTGTAATCTAAAAGTTGAAGCTTCTGTGTATCCATGAAAAAGTGTATTTTATATAGATAAACAGGTAAAGTCTTATTAAAAGACAAAGTATTTTAAATTATGAGTTTTGATTTCAAATAGGGCTGGATAGAATAATATTGATGGTATCAAAATGTTCACTTTCTTTCAATCAGATTTTCCATAATTTTCAAATTTAAGAGCTCCCATTATCAAGTCCCATTATTTGAGTTATAATATATCTGAAATTTAAAATCCATTACAAGCTTAAAATTCTCAGGTTGAAACGTTATTTTATGGAATCATTTTTCAATTCCTACTATTAGTTCACATTTTCTCTATATATATTTATTCATATATTTTGTTAAAATTTTCAACCATAACTTTTTATTCATCCACTCAAGTTCAAATACATTTTTTTAACTTACAGTGGATGACACTCAATGTTAAAACAGTTTTTTTAAATATAAATTCATTCATTTAGTTTAATTAATTTGTAATATTTTAAAGGTAGTTTTACAAGTTTGTAATGAAAATTGAAATCAATAGCATTAGCTCAATCGGTAAAATGCAAAAATTTCAGTATTTAGCACGTGAAGGTGAAGAATGAGAGTTGAATTCTTGCGAAAATCAATCACTTTTTGATACTTCATATTTTTTATAATTATTGAATAAAAAATAACTAAAATAAAAAATTTCTTTGTTGGCCTAAGTTTGAATTAAATTTTCAATTACTTGTTGAATTTTTTTTATGAAACAAATAAAATAATAAAAAGTAATAATAAAGCGGCTCAAAGAAAAAATATTAATTCTGAGACTAGTGTTCGACTAGACTCGGAAACTTTAGTTCACTCGGTAGCAATTTTAGAATCCATCAAGGAAATGGCAATCTCATACCAAAACATGAAACAAAATTCGATTCTCCAAATAAAGAAGACTAGAAGCAGATGATTTCTTTTCAACTAAATTTACCGGAACGTTTAATGAGTCAATTAGGAGACCGGTCAATAATTTAATCTTTTATCCGATCTGTAATTTGAAACAATTTCCAACTTCCGCCTTTTTACCATTTCGTTCTCCGCACACCCGATCCTCCAGCGCACCGTTTTAAAAACGTGCTAATTTCGCGGCAGTGTTCAGGCGTAACACCTCGGGATAATTGAACAATGGAAACATGCGCGATAAAAAAAAAAAAAAAAAAAATTGAAAACGGCAATCCCGCCCGGAATTGAGGAATATAAAAGCGACGGTGACCAAAAAACTTCCACCGCCACCAGCTCGCGATAAAAAGAAACAATCTATTACCTGAAGCTTACGCGACGGGGGGCACTTGCCCCTATGCCTCCCTCTATGTCGTTGACGGGAAGGGGGCCGTCTAATTACAGGTTTCCCCGGGCGGTCCTGCACGGCCCTTTTATAGACATTTTTTATCCTAAGAACCTACCGCATCGTCGCACCTTTGCGGTAATGGTCTTGCACAGAGCGACATCACTCTTCTTCGCACCTTTGGGTAATCTCTACAACACCCCCCTGGACGGCCAGGCTCCCCCCCCCTTAAGGGTCGAGGCGTGAAAACCCACCCGATCAGAACAGGTTTGGATCAGGTGTAGTCTTTTCTGTTCCTTTTCTTTATTTCTCAGAGTTGCAGTAGATATTGTTATTAAAAGGCGGCACTTTTTTTTTTGTAGTTTAGGTGTGGGGACTTCGATTGAATTTGTCATTGTTGGTGGAGTGGGGGGGGGTGACTCGCGTTGTTTTTGGTTTGGGTGGATCGGAATTACGTTTTTCTAGAGCATCGCTTTGGACACCTGGGAATAATCTTTAAAAATTATATTTAGGTTTTTTTTTTTTTCAATGTTAATAATTACTTAAGTTCTTATTTAATAAGCACTTGAATAAGAAATCTTAGTGTGCTTTTGTTTGACCTGAAATAGTATAAATTATGAGTTTTTAAATGAATCGACCGATATTGAATTTGCCATCTAAATTTGTCAGAAATCTATAAACTGGTTTAAATAGTTTTATTTAAGATTTACTAATATTTTTTTAATAATTATATGTACATATTTACAAAATAAAAAAAAATGATGAAAAATTAAAAAAAAAAAAAAATGGAATTTTTTGAAAACGAATCAAAATAGCTAATTCATTTCCCAAAGAAAAAAGCGCCTGCAACATCATTCCATTAAAGCTCTATTTGTCCCATAAATAATCTAAATCTAAATTTAAATTAATGATATCTTAAAAGTTGAAATCTAATCATTATACCAATTTTCATGACGTTGGAGCTTTATTGTGCTAATTCAAACGATTTCAGTTGAATTTAATGCTTTCTTAAACGTGCAAATTAAATTAATTATTCAAAATTATGATGTCGGGTTGCTCGTGACCCCTTTATCACACCGCAGAACTCCGAAATATCCTGACTTTGCCACGTTAGTTAGGATAATATCAAAAACCCAGTTAGAGCGGTCTTCCCAAAACTTTTTCGTATACCCTTCAATACAGGTAATATCCTCCCTCCCTTACCTCAGAAAACCGAGACTTTGGGAAATCCTGTGATCACGATGAATACTTAGATTTTTATTTTCAGAATCCAACAAGTAAGAGTGTTGTGCTCCGTAGTGCAATACAAAAATCGTAGTATACATTTGATGTGTATTTTTGTCAATTGATAGAAAACAAAATTGGACATAAAACTATGGTATTATTATTAGTAATAACATAACCAGATTTTATTTGTATGTTTTATTCTTTTTTTAATTGTTGCGCTCTCATGTGTACGGAAATACAGACCTACAGATTATGGACCATTAACTTGTTTGGTTTAAAATTTGATACCAATCCACATTTTAAATGTTAAACCTGTGTAGGAAATGTTATCTATCTAGTTCTTTACATTTTGAGTGATCAAGTCCTTTTGCATTTGGGCAGCTAAATTGACAGATTTTCTCTAAAGGATTTTATTTCAAGGTTTGACAGAAATTTACGAATATCATAGAAAGATCTCAAGCCAAATTTAATCAGTCCAGCTTAAAGTATTTTTAATCTATCGTGTTCTCATGCAGACATAATTCCAAGAATATGCTGTGTAGGCTCGGGGAGGTCTGAAATGTGAGGATTCTTCAAAATCTTGAATTCGAATTCGACGATACATATTTACTTTGTTTGCGAGAAAGTGGAAATGGGATGAGAAAAAAAATGCAATTTTACTAAGAAACAAAGGCACAATCAATGTAAGCCAACTCACACAGCACCCAAGAATGTTAGTTAAGATGTTTTAATTAAAATTCAGTTCAAGGGCCAGAAAGGGCAACCACAGTATTCATAAAATCATCTCCCCGTCAGAAGGATCGCAGGAATCAACCAATACCATCATTGGACACTTTGCTCATTCCCGAGTTAATTTAGCAGCACAAGACTAAAATCTTTCTTTATAACTATCCCAAGTAGATCCAAAGGAGATTTCAGCAATGTGTTAAAGGAAATTAAAAATTTCTCAATCGTGTTTCCTTGATATCCAATTGAAGGATTTGCTGCAAAAAGGAGATAGCTCCAATTATTCAAATTTGCAGAGAGCCTTAAAAAATGTCTGTAAATTCTAAATTCCAATGAGATAGACAACTCCATTTCTTGAATAATGCAAGAACTAAGATTGGAGATACATCTTTTTGGCAATAAATAAACTCTAAATTTCCCTAAGATAAAGCCACATCCTTTTGGCACCAATTTCTACAATTCTATTACTTTGTTCGTTATCATTTTTGCTGTCGGTTCGCTATTATTCATAGAAATCTTTACAATATTTAACTAGAGGATTTCTCCCCCTGCTCGCTTTCTCTCGCCAATCCTGATGTTTCCGAATGTTCATCAGTTCCAGTCAGCAGGTTTTTAATATCCACTATCCATTCGCTCCATATTTTAAGTATAATCTTCCCAAGAAGATTATATGTGTTTGCCGATCGATCTACCTTCCGATTCAGAACACTCGAAGTCCCACAATGAAAAATTTTCCTCATATCGCTCATATCTAAATATTGTTTCAATTTTTCATGTTTTGCTGTCATTGTAGATCATTCACGATCAGCTTTTCTTTGCAAATTGGCAGATTCTCGCTCGGTCTTTCATCGTAATTTTTCTTCATCTTTTATTGCTGGACACTCCATTATTACTTAAAAAGACAATGCAAGATTAACACACATATTTCTTAGGTTTTCAGACGATTACTAACCGAGAGACGAAAAATTTCCGTTATCCGAGAAAAGTAAATATTTATTAGTATTATTAGACGCTAGAGACGCTATTTATTAGTGTCTAAAAGTAGAATTAGCAAACAATATTATTTTAAATTCATTTGCTGTTAGTTAAAACTTTAATTTCCTTTTTTGTCACTTTTACATCTCCAAAGACAATATAAATATTAACTACAATATAACAATAATTTGCATGAAATATTCCACACAATACTTCAAAACCAACCTGAAATACCATAGGTCAGGTGACTCGCTATCTACCAATCAGAAAGCGAATAAAATACAATATTTGCTTTTAGCAATGAATTTTTTTCTTTTATATTTAATGATAAATGTTTTTTTCTTCCGTCATAAAAGTTCCTTTTGAATTCAGAAAAGCTCTTTAAAAAAAAGTGTATAACTTATTTTTGAAAGAATGTAATGCCTCGCTTTAGATTCAGTTTCTAAAGAATGGATTTCTATGGAATTGATTTCTCAAAAAATGAATTATATTGTTTAAGAATTTGAAAAGGTGCCTCAATGCTGAATTCCAGTTTTAAAGAACTCATTTTCTAACTCTTTCAAAAAATTTAATTATTTTGCATTGTAAATTGACGATTTCAAGGTATAAAGACGTACGAACGTTTACGGGTCCATCATGATGAAACAACCGAGAAACATATGTTGTCGGGGTGGTTACAGTTTAGCAGTTTGCAAGCAGCGCCTTTTAACTCTAATAAAGCTGCACCCATAGCCGAAAGGCGCTACCTCATTTGCCACCTGAGCCACCCTGCGTTATAATACATTACAAGAGAGTCATTAATATAAAATATCCAATTAAAATGACAAACAATTACATTGAATGTATTCAGGTTGGAGCATTGAAATGCTCGCTTCGCAGTGTGTGATGGAAATTGAAATTTTCTGCAACAGCTGCTTACATTTCAAAACTTATAAAAGGTATCAGTTGGGGGCAAAAATGTTTCAAAGAAGAAAAAAATCATGCTCGTGATTGTTTTGATGCAATTTTTTATGCTTATTTGTCGTTAATTTTGATCTGTTGAAATGGAAGAATAAAAGGAATGAATGAAATCGTTTCAAATTCAATTTTTTTTCTTATCTTCTTATCTAAACTTTAAAGTTAATTGATGAAAGAATATGAGGTGAATTTTATTATTTTTTCATTGAATAAATTTTGTTTGCCCCATAAACACTGTAAAAAAAATCCACAATAATCTTATTCAGAATTTTTTTCATAAAAATTCTAGAACTATTGACTTATATTTAGTGTTTCTCTATTAATATTAAAAATGCTAATCGGTCGATATTAAGTACTTGACAGGCTGACATTTTAAACAAAAAAGTTCATTTTTTAAAAAAATAATCAAATTTGATCGGATTATGAGGTTTTAAATTTTATAATTTTACAACATACAATGAAAGTCTCAAGGATACGAAATCCGCTGATTGAATTATCTTTCCCTGAGTCAGCCTTTGAACTGATTTAAAGCCATCTAAAACAGTGATATTTAAAACTTCATAACTCAGCCAGCTTTGATTTTTGAAAAATGGGATCTTTTTCTATTTAAAATTCTAGTGTTTAAAAAATATTTCTAAACAAGCTTGATATAGTTAAAAAATTAAGATTTCATTATTGTTTTTGCGATACATTTGTTGACTTAAACTAAATAAAGTAAAGATTAAAACTCTAACATACAAGAATTAACTATTGGGTCAAAATGACTGTGGACATCTTGTGCATAATGATAGTGAATATCTAGAATTTTGCTGATAATTTCGTGAGAAACCAATCATCACACTAAAAAATTTATATCTTTCACCTGTAAGAATAATTTTAAAATGTTGTCGATTTTTGTTTTCTGAAATATAAAATTACACGCGCGTGTTTTCATTTTTAATTACTTTATCAAGATCACTTTTGTTAAAGTCTTCGGACGGATTCTTATTTACATGAGTGCTTTTTTTTTTTTTAATTCCCATTTCATTAGTTATAATTTTCAGGCTTTTCGTCTTCTTGGTATGTTATAAAAACAATAATTATAATTTTGCGAAAATAACCGCATCTTCGCAATGTTGTTTTGATGTTGCTTCTAAATTATATATTTTTGCATGAATATTCGATAATCTTTTAGGTTTTACTTTCATTTTCACAAATAAAATATTTTAAATTTAGAAATTTGATAAAAATATATCATTTAAAAATGTTAACATGAAATTTGATTTTTGATCCGAAATATCCAGCTTTTACTTCAGATCTGCAATCATTAAAAATTCATGTACTTTAAAAATTATTGAAGACTACTATTAGTTATGGTCTGCTATCTCATTAAATTGTTAGAAAATTAACATCATATCCAGGTATTTTAAAAATTAAACTTTTTATTATTGATTACTTAGGTGTATGCATCCATTCTTAAATAGCCTTCGTACAGTTTATAAATTGTAAGTAATCTAGAAAATCAATCATCTTGTGATTGATTCATAAGATCGATATTTCGTTTCTTATAGCTGTTGATGTTCTTTTTAACCCTTAGCAGATAAAGAGGATGGCACCAAAACCAGCCCCAAATTTCTACACTATTGCGAAAACATTTAATCGAGATCAAATTTATGTATGCAAACTAGTTTTAAAAATGCAGTTTTTTATTTAAAAAAATTACCTTCTAAATTATAAATATAATGAGCCTTGATTATTCACATTAGGAAAAAACGAAATAAGAATTTAAGAACGAAGTAATTCGATTAAAATAAATGAAATCTTTCTCTAAAAGCCGAAATTCTTTACAATCGAACTCTAAAAATCTGTAATATCTCAAATTTTATGTTCACGCTTGAGCTTTCCCCTTTATTTTTAATACAACCTTAATTTTTATTTGAATTAAATTATTGAAAGCATTTATACAGATGGGTATCATCCAAAACTTTATGAAATTCGTGGTCGCTATTGAAAGTAGTTCTTGATTTGCGAATTTGAATCATCTTCAATCCATTACGCGAGAGGTTACTTATAATAATTAATAATTCAAAAAAGCAGAATGAGATTTTTATTATTCTGTGAAATTGGCTTTTTTAAAAAAATAATGATTAAGAAATAATTCCAGATTGCATATCATTGCTTCCTATTGTAATTAATTACAACTTTTCAAATTTAACCTCAAGCATGTAGCTTTCACTAAAAAAATTTTTCTATGCACTCTCACATAGTCTAGATTACTGCAGGTCGCGAATTTAACACGTTTGCTTTACAGCTTCATCTCAAAAGACGGATATTAACTTGGAAAGACAATAAACGATAACTGAAGCTGACTGGCTAGTCAACGACCTGCTACTTGAAGGGTGAGGCATGAGAATAATAGTAATAAGGAAAAAAAGGAAAAAACAATGATCTTACGTGAATTATGACACCGCAGAAAGTTAAATTGGAAATCGTTGTTGTCTCCGAAAGACAATGAGGCCCTAAAGAAGGACACAAGTGTTAATGAGGTGGGTAGGTGGGAATAATCGGATTAAATCCAAATCCGTGTGTTTTATAACGCGGATACGAAGGTGTGAAACGAAGATTTTATTTCGCACCTTTTCTTTCTCTTCCCTTCTCACCCGCGATTATAGATATTGACCACCTTCCATCCACCCCTCAAAAAAAAAAAATCGTTAATAAAATGAAGCAAACAAATAATGGATCATAAGACATTAATATGTTGGCGCCGTCGCCGCAGTTTGCGAATCACAGTGCTTAAGTCTTCTCCAAATTGCTTTATCCTTAATTCATATGAATCCTTGTAGCATTCTAGGTCAGTTAGTTGTTCATTTAACTCGATATGAAGTCAGTAAAACTCGAATCAAAACAGTTAATAGCAAATATAATGCTGAGAAATGTTATTTTTATTAAGAATGAATTTTGCAAAAAACAATTTATAAAAGTACATTTTTATGCATGAAATAAAAATATAATGCTATTTTTGTTTTTATTATTATTATTACTTTCTTGTCACAAATTTATAATTCTTTAGCGTAATTTTGGAATAATGATTTTTTTTTCAGTTTGCTATTAGACAGCTGTATTCATGGGGTAAAAAATAATAAAAATTGATCGATTAAAATGTATGAAGTTACTAAAGAAATCATCAGAAATATATAATTGCACAAAATTTCTAAAGCTGAACCTGATGTAAATAACAAATCGATTACAAAATTCCAACATCACAAACATGAAACAAGTGAATAAATGTTAAGAATTAAAAATCGGAATATTATTCTATCGACTTTTCCCCACTCTAGTATTGATTATAACTCAAGGAGAAAAATAAAGATTTTGAGTGTGGGTCATGCAGCAAAATAATTTCATAAAGAAATTTTAATTTAATAAAACTTCTATATAAATATCCGAAAATACCTTTACCATCGACAATTTGTTTGCAATTTAAAAAATTATTTTCAAATTTGTTTTCGTAATTTTGTTGTTTTTCAGCAAAAATGTCGAAGTTTATTATCAGAGGAAGGCTCTTTTTTCACCATTTTTGAATTAGTAATTATTGTTATTGCGCTAATTTTTAATGAACTTTTTTAAAACTGAAAATTTAGCTATAACTACAGTTTTAAAAAAAACGCAATAGAATATGCTTAACATTTTCACTAAAAGGATGGCATCGACTATATAAATCAAGATTTAAAAAAATAATTAAAAAAAAAACAACTCGAAGCTACATTCGTTGAATATGAATAACAAAACTTATGCTAACAAAATTCTTACAAATGCTGGCTAATATTTTTTTTTTCTATTGCATATTTATCTCTATAGTGAAGAAAAAACTGAATGTATCGTTTTGATGCGTACATCTAAAGTTTGATTCAAATTTTTAATTTTAGTGAAAGGGGCCTAATCCAAATTTCTTCTGTTCTGTATTGATCAGTATTTTTTTCTTAATTACCATATCATGAGTTCACTGTTTATATGAGCTTGTCCTCTTACACATCGACACAATTTCTGAAATATACTTTTTGAACTTAAAGATGTGCATAATATCAAAATGTTTCAGGTTTATAAATTTAAAAAAATGATGCAATTATCGCAACAAGAAAGTTGTCTTTTACGCAATTTAAACATCATAGGCGGAATTAATGGAAGTAATCTGCAGAATAGGTAATACAATTGCTAAAAAACTCAATTTTAATATTACATATATAAAGAATATTTTCATGTCAAAAATACTTTTATATGAATTAATAAATATAAAAGTACTTTATGTCTTGATATGAAATAATAAGGAAACTTCTTAAAACCCTATTATCGTCCTTACCCTATAATTATTGCCTTAACACTATCATATTATTATTAAACCTATTATATGACTCAACATTATTTTAATTAAAAATGAGAAAATATCTCTACTGAAAAATAATTAATTCTTTTAAACCTCGAAAACAATAGATTGCATCAAACGATTTATAAAAAGCATTCATAGTTAATTTTTCGTTCCATAAGCAGATTAATCTTTTTTTTTTAACCATATCATTTCAGAAAACGTTGAGAATGACATCTCAGAATCAAATATATAAAATGACCAAAAATATCTCTTATCTTTTCAATCAATAGGAATGGCAATTCTTAAAATAACCCTTTCCAGATATCAAAGAAGATGCTTTTCGAGGTTTTTTTAAAAATTAATGCATATTAATTATAAAGAAACTATCACTGAAGCTCTCCTCTTGCTTCATAGTAATGCCATTTAATATTTGATTTTATTCAGTAGTTTGGAATTCTGTATCGCACAAATTATCAACGCGTTTCACTTTTATTTCATATAAAATTATCCTAATAAAAATGCTACTACTTATAAAACTTATTGACCTGTGTTACTAGCTCAAACCAAAAAAATACGTGCACGTATTGAAATCATATAATCGTACCTGTACCCTGGCTTCTGTGAGTTTGGTCTTCTGCGCTAGTTCTTCCCTGGAGTAGATGTCGGGATACTGAGATTTTTCGAAGGCTTTTTCCAGTTCGTCGAGCTGGGCTGCTGTGAAAGTTGTTCGGGAACGTCTCTGCTTTCTTTTCAGAGTAAGACCGGGTTCGGAGTCACAAGAATTGACAGAATGCCGATCATCATCTCCACTCTCCTCGATGGCTGTTGACAGAAAAGAAAATAATTTGAAATTTCACCATAAATAATATTTGCAGTTTTTATTGTAAAGTATAAGCAGACATTATGAGAATTGATCCAAACATCACTGTTGCAGAAACAGCGAGAGTGTTTTTCCCAAAACTTTTTCACATGCTCTCTAATAAACTTGCCATGCCAGAGAACGCCTTGCATTGTTCATAGTGTACAACAATTACGAAATATTAGCTTTTGGCGCGAATTTAGCAATTTTACTGAATCTATCGTATCATCCTTGGCGAGCTGTTTGGAGAGTAACTCCTGACATGTGTTAATAAAGTCTAAAAATCGAATTTATATTTTAGACCCGTTCTTCTCAGCCTATTTTGTATGTCTAAGAAACAAAAACATTGAAATAAAACTGCACTTGTAGTCACAAAATTCCATAACAAGTTTTGTATATTTAAGTCATTACATCTATTTAAGTCATTCCAATCATTCAAGCTCTTGAATGATCGGTTTACATGTTTCCCAAAGTATAGACCAAAAGATAGACAACCCGTAGTTGCATTCGACTAGAAATTTTATGGATGTCTACGGTGTAGATATTAAATTCATGTTCCAAGTTTTATATATCTAGTTATCTTCGCTTTGTATTAATCGTTTAAACTTATATTCGGACAGACAAACTTTCTCAGAACTTATTTTACACAAAGTTTGTTAGAAATCTGTAAAATTTGGTGTAAAGACTGTTTACCAGATTTTAATCATCCGATTTAAAGCGGTTTCGAGTTGTGTTTTTCGAAATCAAGTATTCTAAAATGTGGGGATTCATCAAAATCTCGAATTCGAATTTCTTAATAATTGCTATACTTTCTCTGTATTATGTATACGAGAAAGTAATAATTAACGTCATAAAATTAATATCCACAGTTTTTGTGAAAAATGGCAATATTTCCTATTTAAAATAATGATGCCAGACTGTGATTATATTGCGTTACTTCTATTTCTAAATGTTTTACTTCATCCATGATCTTTTTTAAAAAATCCAAGCAATAAATTAGCAACTGAATTTTCCATAGTGTGAATATTTGCTATGCTGAAAAAGGAAGGTTTTTAACCTATTGATCACGATTCCAAGTGGAGTTATATAAAAACAAATACAGAATCTCAATATCACTCATATAAGATTCCCTCTTCTTTTTTTTTTTCAGGTATTTCAAAATTCGTTTGGGAGAAAAAAAAATAGAAAACAATTTTTATTTAAGCTTACCGTGAAAAATTACTTAAATGCATGATTTAGATTTTTTTTTTTTCAGTTATCGCCAACTATTGATTTATTTATTTATTTTTTTATTAATTTCAAACTTTTAAGTTTACCATATCTGATTATTAAGTAAAAGAAATTGTTTATGTCTAAGGGGGGAAAAAAGCTCAAAGTAAAAGAGGTATAAAAACCTAAATCTTATAAAAATGGTAACTTGAAGGTTCTAAATTCAGCATGATAGATTTACATGAATTACCAATTCACAAAAATATTTTTATATAAGTATATTATTGCCATTGGTATTATTTTTATTGAGATACTGATGACTCTCTTAAAACTCTTTAAAGTAACCGATGGGGTCTTATAAAAGAACTAAGAGGTACGATGCTTCTAACAAGTATTTTTGCTAAATACAATATGAATAATCAAAACTAAATGAAGAAATAAATGTACTTGAAATTTTTCCAATGAACGCGTCAAATCATTCCATTATTGTAAAAGTTTTCTTTTATGTGTTTTATACTTGAGAAAATTCATACATTTTTTAGAAGTGTGTGTGTGGGGAGGGCATCGAAAAAGGGAACTCAATAGCACATATGAAAAGAGTTGAAAAAGTTACTTAAAAGCAAACAAATTCGTAAAATAAATGTAAATTTAATGCGATAAAGACAACTAATGTGCCTTATTAAAATTGTAAATATGCATTATAGCATTCATACATTTGATTATGTAATAAATTTGCTAAAAGAAACGTTTTGCTCTCAAATCTTTAGTAGATAAATTACGATGTTGAAAATGCATTGTAGTTGGGTATATATTGTTCTCATAACCTTTTAGACTTTCAGAGATTTTCAATCATATGATATGATGTTTTTCTGCGTTTTTGAATTGTTTTTACTACTTAAATTCAGACATAAAAACTCTAATTTTTGAATCATCCGGGTTTTTTTCCCACGTCTTTCAAAATCTAATGACCATAACTGCCTATTATCGATTTAACTATTTGAAACATATTGAGTTTCACAAAAATTCAAATTAAGCAGATTTCTCGACTGTAATGCTTAATAACTTATACCGCTTTGTCGAACAATTTTTTTTTTCTCTCTCTTTGGCAATTCCGATTTGGTCGGTGCTCATGGATAAACAATAGATTCAAGAGCGTGTCTATTGTAAACACTTCTTTCTGATGTTAAGATACATAAGAGATGAGATTTAATCGAAAATTTCCGCCTTATTTACTTTTTAAAACAGACGAATCGATAAATATATCATTGGAATTATTGCCTTTTACCTTGTCCAGAGTATATAATGTTAACTATTCAACTTTTATTTTATTTCCAAAAAAAAAAAAAATTTCGAACAATGTTTTGAAAAAGTGAATTTTTTTTTTGATAAAAATTTAAAATTTACTTAAAATATTTTTTATTTCAAATAGCATCTTGTTCATTTTGATACCCTCTAAATTGTTATTACCATACTGATAATCAATTATTGATAGAACAACCTTTATGGAGAGCCCTTAGTTCCCATAGAATTTACTGGAAAAAAAAATCTCATTAGTCTCAATCTCAAGAGTCTCATCTTCTTGTTGAGACTCTTAACCTTCCGGTTATTAATCCCTCGATTTCCAAGGGTTGACATTTGGTTCCTTTTCTGTTGCATCCCGCATTTTTCGCGGTTTAGAATGTGTTTTTTTATGTAAGCAGATTTTTATATCATATTATCGTATAATATACAGTATCAGCTCACTTTATTTTAAAAATATTTGAATTTAATTGCGAACAAGGAATTTAAACAGTGATTTTTAAAAATTATTCAGCCAGAAGGGTTTACAAAACTGTGGGTAATCATTCCAAAAAATTATCGTTGAGGTGTCTAAAATTTAGCAGCATCTTTTTGCTTATAATTATTTTATATTTATTCTACTAAATCATTAAAGTTTAGTTTATTTATATTAACATCCGATTTCGAAGCAACACTAGGGCTACTTTGGGAGAGACCTCGTAATTTTAAACAGCGGTCAGATAACGAGGACACCACAGCTGGCACCCCCTGCCACATCACGCCACACTAGCGGGAGAACATTTGGCTCCAGCGGATTTAACTTACACCAGACTTGCTTACACGGCGGTTTTTCGGCGAAATCTGGTCGCGAACCTTCAACCCACCGGTTTCGAAGCCGAGACCTTACCACAAGGCCCCACGGCCTACCTAAATAATTAAAATCCCCTTAATAGTCTCTTCAATGTAGTTCGTAGAATAAATAATTTCGATTAGATTGCGATTAAATTTTATCACTTATTGATTCTAGGATCGAGGCAAAAGTGCTCAAAGGAAAATTATTTTCCACAATAAAGCAAATGTTAATGCAAAATAGTAATAATAATCAAAAAGCACTCTCCCGTATAGATGAAAGAATTGTCAAAAATTGCAATATATCCATTATAAGCACTGCCAAAAGATTTTGATTTTTGAAATTCCTGTCAAATAACATTCGAACTCTAAAAAATGTGATGCGTGTGAACTTTTCTAGTTTTTCCTCTTTTCATGATTACTGTTACCGCGTCATACAAACGGTTGAATTGTTGAGTAGAACAAGCACCCCTTGTAGAAGGCATAACATTACAAAGTATCATCTCTGACAATCTGCCACGTGGTCTTCTCGCTTTTGAGTGTAGTCAACTCGTTAGTGGAAACTCATTCTTCCGTAATATTTTGCTTCAATTAAACCTTCCACTTTATGTTTTTACCACACACGTTGAAACTTGTCATTATTGGATTACGAGCTATAAAGACAGCATTCATCCAGGCCCGATGTTTAGATACGAAGAAAGAAATCGTTCTTTGGGTTAAAAGAGCTGATTCCCATTTCTGATTCATACCCAAGTTTTTATTTAGAAATATGAATACTTATTCTGCTCATAAATGTGAGATTTCTTTTGCTTTTCTTTGGTACCTGAAACGGATGAATCTATTAATTAAACTAAAGGTTTTTAACTTTTGAATGGAACACGTTTTTTAAGAGAGGAATTAATGACTTTACTTGGAATTTAACCACGTAATAAAGAAATTTATTTTACAATTGTTCAAGCGAACTGTCTTTTTAAATAAAATTTAATAGAAAAGATAAGATCATTGTTGGTAGTTTAAAAGAATGAACTGAAAGGTAACGTCATGGATTATTTTATTTATTTATGTACTCAGACTAGTTTTTATTTATTTATTGAATTTAAATACGCGATAAAATAAAATAGATTTCTACGTCAGAATATAATTAATAATTAATTCAATTAATTCTCAAACATTATTCAATGATGTCATTTAATTTTTTTAAGTTTTGATGTTAACACCTGATTTTAAAATTGCACGAGATTTTTTTTTTGATTTAGTAACTTTGTATCATAATCAGGGGACCTGGAAAACATTTAAGGTAGTATCTTATCTTTGAGCTTTCTCACCATTTTCGCAAGATGTTTAACACTAACAAATTTAAAGTACCCTAGACTCTAAAGTGTAGATATCACTTACATTTGGAATCCAATCAGTCAATGGGTTTATTGTCTAATGATCTGTACTTTCACAAACATGGAAACGTGTTAAATCTAAAATGAAGTGACTTAGCAAATGAAATTTTGTTTGTGTCTGTAAATGCCAAATCTTGGTTTCAATCGGCTGAAAAAAAATGCGTCTAAAACCCAAATTCTGTTTTCGGATACTATTAATTTCATGCTGGAAATTAATCATCTTTGTAAACATGATAAATAAAAAAACATATTCTGCTTGCTGGACGAAATTTGGTATGTGTTCTTTTTATCAAATTTATAGTCTTCCATCAAATTTTGAATGAAATTCATTTGGAGAAACTCTGGTTGTTCGAATGCAGGGGAACATGATTGTTAAAAAATGCTAAGAGATAAATAAATAAAATTTGGTGTACTGATTTATCTAAAATGCCGATTCGTATCAAATTTTAAACCAAATCCGTCAAGTACTTGATTCCAATTTGCTCTTCCTCAAACTTATCACTCTGTTCTTGTAATGTCTGTTAATGCAATCATTCAAAAACGTAAAAATTTAGGTTAATGAAATTTTGTTCATAGTTTTAGCAATTAAACTATATGCTACTTATCAAATTTTGAATGTCTTATCAAAGGATTGATCGTGTGTCTATACGCCTTTTCTAAAGTTAATATTTCGTAGCTTTTGTAAACCAACCCATGTAAGGTGTTCTTTGGCGTGACCAATTTATTAGAGATAATCGAGAAACTTTTGAGGAGACCACTCCCACTAATTTATAATATATATATATATATATATATTTGTGCTTCCTCGTTACCTTCAAATAAGACTTTTTATATATATATTTTTTGTTGTTTTCAAAGTTATTTCCTCTTTCACATATGGATACATTTCAATTAGCTTAATCATCAGGATACGCACGACATAAAAAATAATAATCAATATGAAATACAAACTTTAAAGTACAATAACCGTTCACGCATGAATTTAACTTTTTAAGTTATAAATCGTGAGACTGTCCATCTTTTCTTTCACTGATTAATGAGTAACATAAAAATAAATTCAAAGCAGTCATTCAAGCGCATGCAAATTAATTTGTGCAACAAAATACCCGCCTCTCTAAAAGAATATAATAACTCATTTTCGTTTCAATTTCCCATAACAGCTTTTCCGCTTTTGATGAATTAGTAAGCAAGTAACAAATCCCATCCTCAAAAGTGACGTCCGATATTTATGACCAGTTCCTCCTCTGTCGGAATATAGACATCTTAATTCCTTGCAAACGAGTGTATGGACTTCGCATCATATATCATGAGCCAACAGCAGTTGTAATACGGAATTACAACGTTATAACTGACAAAACAAATTAAGACAAGATGTTACCACAATCGGAAAAACTTAAACACACTAGCACGAAAGAGAATGAACGGGTTTAACTTAATTACACAGAAGAAAAAAAAAAAGAAAAAAAGGAAAAGGAACAATGAAAAAATAAAAGATGAACATTAAAGAATCATTTTCTAACAAATAATAACGAGACGAGAAAGCAGAAGAGAAAAGAAATCAATCTCTTAGCATTACAAACACACTCCAGACAGAGAGAAAGAGTGGTTTAAAAAAAATTGACCTCCGGTGTGAAACATAACACACAGCGGCACTAACAAAAAGTGGGAGAGTTTTCGAAATTCATTAAGGTTACCCCTTGGTTAATTAGTTTCGTGCTTCCCGACTCGAGTTTCAAGGAGGGTCTCACGCTTGCACCCCTTGCTTCTCTCCTCACCTTCCAAAGCTAATGACCATCCCCCAGTGACCCCTGAGCTTTTAATTCCTTTGACCCCTACCGACCTGTGGGCTTTTGAAGAATACACACATCCAAGCGGCGGGATGAGGAGAAGTTTAGCATATTCATTAAAAAATGGCGGTAAACAAAGAGAAAGTACATTAGTGGGTCATAGAGGGAACGCCTTCGCGGACGGAAGGTAAGGTCTCGAACGCCATATTTGATCTCATCATGTTTGTGGAATAAATCAGTGAATCCGTTTTGATAAAAGATTATAAAATTCAGTTTCAAACTGAGCTGCAAAGATCGGTAGTCAAAAGTTTTGATTCCACAATATGAATTCAAGATATTTTTAGTTAAAATAAAAAGAGAGCAAGAAAAAAGTTAATATAGAATTTTAAATTTCAGAAAATAAAAAAAATACTTTAAAAAAGTTTTTTTTTCTCTCTTCATTCCGTAATGCTGAATTTTTCTGTCTCGATCTGTATAATATTTGATATTTCTGGGAAACCAGTGGACTAGCCCCCCCCCCCCAAAGCCTTGCTCGAACACTTTCTAATAAACTTGTCATGACAGAGAACTCCTTACATGCCACTGACGTACAAGAGCTGGGAAATATTAATTTTTTAAATCTGCACTTAATAATTTTACTGAATTTATCGTATCATCCTTGGCCATTTGTTTAGCGATTAATCCCCAGTATACGATTAACAGCATATAAAAATCGAATTTGCGTTTTAGATGTGTTTTTTCCAACAGAGTGAAACAAAAATTTGGCACAAAAATTACAATTGCAGTCACAAAGTCACATGTCATATTAACCACTTGACAAGAATTTACTTAACTCCCTAATTAAAGGAAGAATTTGATAGCTTCCTAATGGGAATATTTATAATTATTTTAATTCCTTTAATAATAATATGTTTCAAGGGACTTTTTTCATTTTAAATTATTTAATACTTTTCATTTAATTGCAGATGAAAAATTTAAAATTCAATAATTCGATGCGCGTCTCAGACATGTCATTGTATGCGAAATGGTTAATAGGCATCTATCTATAGATGTTAATCCTGAGTATGGAATTTTATCCATTTCCCTCTCTTCGTTTTGTACATATTGAATTATACGTATCGAATACTTTTGTTGAATTACATTCGAATATATGGACTTCTTATGAATAGATTTTACTGAAAATTTAATAGAAATCATCAAATTTGACGTACAGACCGTATAGCAAATCTCAACCGTCTAGTTTAACGCGTTTTTGAGTCATTTTTATGACAGACAGACGGACATTTTCCAGAAATGTGTTTTTCGAACTCAGTGAAGTCTGAAAAATGGAGATCCTTCAAAATCTTGTAAAAGAATTTTTAACGATTGCTATGCTTTATGTATACAAAAAGTAAAAAACAGTAATATTAGCCTCTATCTGATAGTATTTTATTGAATATATGCATTTTTTAATGCAAGTTTTATTAGTATCTGAAATTCTGCTTTATTTATATACGCTATATTGTATAAAGGTTTATTAATATCCGGTTTATTAATAGTTATGATTTCTCACGTTGAAGCACTAAATCTAGCATCTCATCTGAAAATTATTAGAGGAATTTAAAAATTTTTAAAGAGGCATTAATTATGGTATCGTAGATATTTGATGATCTGTTTCATATGACTGACTGCTTATAAATATATTTTCAATGCTTATTCAAATGCAACAAGTCACACTATCCTTATTAAGTTATCAGTTTTTGGAGTCGCACACGCTTTTCAAATCATTGTGCAAAAAAGTATTGATTTGTAAAACTAAAACAATAATCTTTATTATGTTTACAATAATTTATTTTGTCCTTTGAGCTCAACTACTTTAGATTATAATTTAATAAATGAGAATGATAAAAGAAAAATAACAGCATGTTAACATTTTGAATGTATCGCGAATCACAGATAATTCACACGTACTTTGTAATTAGTTTATCGTTCTCTACCACAGTTAGGAGATAACAAAAAATGATATTCAAATTTGGTAGATTGTTCGAATTACAGTCTTGTGTCGTAGCAGCGAATGCATAAAACGTAAATATTCATTCTATGTTCAATGAAATGTCTTCTGTCATTAAGACAATGCATAATAATTAAGACAGTATGTAACATCTGTATCTTAGCAGCTGCTTCAGATTTTTCATATGTTCCTTTTTTTATTTGCCTTATATTTCAACAACAACGACAAAAAAAAATGACTTGTGTCACACAGAATACAGTGGATCTTATATACATGGGGATAACGGACTAATAGAATTTTGGAGCTTAAAATACTACTAGGTTCTAAAAAAATACACTCAAAAAGAATAAACTAAAAAGGAAGTATTTCAGTATCATATTAAACTAGTAATTTATGAATCATGTACTTGAAAGGTAACAGTTTTCTTCGTGGGCTATTATAATTCTTCTCATTGGATGAGGTGTAACTATCAAATGAACTGTTGTTTTAAAGACACATAAAATTTAGCCTCCGTTTATTACACATTTTTCCATGCAAATGAGCTTGCTCTGGCCATTAATGGCGCATTACTGGGGTTCGAGTTCTCGCGTTCGCGTCTTCACGGCAAACGCCTTTCCGATGTAATTTAACACGGCACGCGACTTTTATTTTATTACTTTTACTGTTAATTCCCGACACCCATAGTCACGCGCCTGAAAGATTTATTGCCGCGAATTTTACAGACCACCCGGAATTTCCTTTCCCCGCTTTTCATCTTCCAATTCTCCCACCCCGCCTATGAAAGCCAATATGTCTTAGCTACTATTGCAATTAACATTAATCGTACGCAGTGGAATCGTGAACCGCCAGGGGGCGATTTAATCATATTTATTATTATTATATAAAAAGAACAAGGAATCGTCTGCAGCGTAAATCGAATTATCCACCTAGAATTTTCCACGTGACATTCGGAAGAAATCGATTCGGAATCGTAGTTGTGGTTTTTACATCCGAACCTGTCAGCGATTCGGAATCGTAATCCTCTCTCTCTCTGTCATTCCTTTCGAATCGAACAATTAGTTTTGGTTTCTATTTCTGAGTTGCAGACAGTAATGATGAGATTTTATTTGAAGTCCTTCGTAAAAATTATGATCATTCCGAATGTTGTTGAAAGAAAGTTGTAATATACCTTTGAAGAAAGTTTGCATGTCATTGTGTTTTAGAAGAAAAGTTGATGGCAACGATTCATAATTGTTTTTCAAGAAAAACTCGTGCTTACTTCGATTAATTTTTTTAAGCCCGAAGTTTAAGGCATTACATGATAAATTAATATAAAATAAATAATAGTAGTACAGAATGACTATCGTATATTTCCTAATAAAGGTTTTATCCCCCCTTTCCATGCTAAAAAATTGTGAATTAATGCATATTATAAGCTTCTTTTCTCCTGCCCAAATGAGATTAAAATTCAATTCATAATTACAATTTCAATAACATATCAGATTTCATTTTCTATGTCGTTGTGATTTTCAGCTATTGCATTCTAATGCTGTTGCCTACAGACAGTTAACCACATGACGGGTTCGGTTCAAAATTTATTACAGACCTACTCTTTAGATATTACTTTCTAGCAAATGTTGTCTATCTCTTTCTGTTTTTGTTTCATTCTTATTGTGTTCATTTGTTTTCAGGTAGATATTCTTTAAAAAGAATTTCTCTTAAATTTTAAAAGAGACCTATAAATTTGGCTTAGGCTCCATATATTAAATTTCATCTATTTTGAACAAAGCGTTTGAGTCACCGATTTCACAGACAAACAAAATTGCAAAAGCATTTCTCATATACAAAGAAGTTAGAAATACGGAAATTTCTCAAAATCTCAGTGTGAACTTTTTGATGGTTATAATTCTTTGAAGATGTATACGTGATTCTTCATATACAGGAAAGTGAAAATCAGTAATTCGCAAATGGAAGTAGACATAAACTAAAAAAAAAAAAGCAATGCCTGCTCTCAAAAAGTGGGAATTAAATGATTTGTCAAAGGTAAAAAAACTAAATGGTATGGCAGAACATGAGAACAGAAATGTTACTTAATGCATTAAAAAAGTGTGGTCAGCTGTAACTTGAGTTATTAGTAGTGCTTTATCCTAGGTAAAATATCGACTTGACAACTTCTGTGTTTAAAATTACAATTTATGAAACTCATAAATTATAGTTTATATAAATCTTATCTCGAAACTAAAGTACCATTTATACATCTTTTAAGACACTGACATAAAATGAAAAGAATATGTAATCGAAATTTTATAAGCGTCTTTGTTTATTGCAAATTTAACATTATCTAGGCAAATTCATTTAAAAGAACAATTTTAAAGATGGCACACCATTACATTACTATATAACATTAAAATAAGTATCAAATTTTAAAATCAAATATTTATAATGAAAATAAGAAATAATTAACTTGATTGCTCATCTTGTGTGCGAATTATATTCTTAACTTTATTGTATATATTATTATACTATGCAGAGAAGATGAAAATTGCGAAAAGCGTATGCAGGTTTCAAAGTCATATCGGAATTACCAAAATATTCATTTGATTATTTATTATAAAAATCGTTAGAAGTTGAGGCAACTAACGTCATTTCACAATCTGTAACAGTCTTCTTAAAAATAATAATTTAAAGGATTGTGATATTACTGAATGCAAGAGTTGTGCGAAATGAAATGAATCCAATCTTACACAATATATGTCAAATGCGTCGCGTCATTTAATTGTGGAATCAGTTGATTTCTTGTAAAAGGAAAAAGACCAGACATGGAACATTGCAAAACTAAATGTTTTTTGACCAGCGGCTTCACCATCACATGCAATGGTTTTATTAAAGCATAAAATAGCCATTGATTCGATTTGTGAAATGTATTTTTTGGAAGGGGAGGGAGAGTAATAAATATTGTGAAAAAGTAATCACAAACCTGGAAAAGGGCAAAGATCTATCAGTAACGAAGAATCAAAACATTCAGTATTCGGATTTGCTATGCATTCTTTCCTTACACATTCTCATGTTTATAAACATTTTAAATTTTCGAGTACAAAATGCAAAATATGCAAACATTATCTTTTAAAAATATGCTACATTAAAAAAAGAATTATTGAATCCAATCCAAAATATGTAGGATATATAAGTGGATTTTTGTAAAACCTCAATCCAATAACCATTATACCTGAACAGTTTTGATAGGGTGAATTTAATTATTAATAATCTGTTTCAAAAAATAGTGGAAAGCATATTGCTAGAAGATAAAGAAATATAAACATGGAATGCTATTTATGAATGACCTTCCAATAATCATTATTTATAGTAATTATTTATATTAAATATATTTGTACCTGCTTTTTTTAATTAATGAGTAACACATGTAATTAATTCTTGTGTAATTAATTACATTACAAACATTTTTATTATATTTCTCTGGAATATAATACTAATAACAGCTCTGAAATATTAAGACTAATTCAGTCTGAATATTTTATGCAGAAATTTTCTCAATATTTGAAAATGTTGGCGAATATGCAAAAAATTAATTAAGGAATGTAAAGACTTTAAGAATAATTTTTATAGTAAAATTCAACCAGAAAAGAATTATACCATTGTTAAAAAGGATAAAAAAGGGGAAGTGAAAAGAACAGGCTGTTTTAAAATGCATAAATGTAAAACGTTTTGAATGATTCAGTGTCACGTAACACTTTTAAGCAAATAATTTTTGATTGTAAGCTAATGTAATCTTTTGTTTTATTGTTTATTTTCCTTCACTGTACGCACTTAAAATTATAATCGCTTTATAACTGTTTCATATAACTGTAATATTGCATATAAATTATTATAATATTACTTTTTATGATATTGCATATTAATTATAATTCGATTAATCAGAAAAATATCGGGTTTAATAAGTCATGCGATTTAATGCAGATTAAAAACAGACAATCATTTCAAGAAATAAAAGTAAATGTGCTCCCATCATTTAAAAAGGAAGACGGTTATTAATTTCTGTCACAAGATCCTCTTTACAGGATTTATTTCTCAAAAGTCTGCGGTTAGAAGGATTCACGTCACAAGAGTATAAAAAAAATCCAGTTTTACAAAGAAGTTAGGGTACCGAGAAAATATTCGTCATAATTAATAAATAAAATGAATAGCTTGGCGTTTATTAAGTAATTATACTCAGAAAACACACATTTCTCTGTCAAAATAATTGTAAACTTCTCCGTAATAAAATTATATGGTATTTATTTCTAATTTTTTCTTTTGAATTTATTGCTTATGTATAAAATGAAGTCTGAAAGATTCTGTTTATTTGAACCACAAAAACTTCCGAAACAGTTGATGGATATTGGAGATATTTATATTATTTTATAGAGAGCATTTACTGGGTAAGGTTTTAGTGCATTAAAGTCAAATCAAAATAAAAAAGAGATTTGCGATTTTAATCATTCCGCGCTTGTGCAAAAACTTTAAACTGGGCATATGCAAATAACAAGAGCTGTAGTATGCATATGCGATACGTTTCTTTGTTTACGTCTGATTTTAATCTCATCATGCCCTAAAGAAGGAAATCCAAACTTGGCCGGAACACATTAAATGCCAAAAAGCTTCGTTTGTTGATTGATAAAGAAAATGAAGACGAAAGAAACGTTCGGTTAGCGAATATCAGAGAAAGAATATCTGCACTTAGGAAAGGAGAATCTTTTTTATGAAATAAACTCTCTATTTAAATCGCATTCAACTGAATTGTAGACCTAATGTATCTGAATTATGAGCTCCTGAGGAACGAAATAATAGCCTGTCTGCTGACAGAGTAAAACAATTAAATTTGAGATAAAGGAGAAGTGAAAAAACTAACAAATTTTAAAACAGCTTTTCTATTATATATTTTTAGTGGATTATTTTGTGTAAGGGTGGTCATATTTTTATCTTTATAATGGTCTAAATATTTTTAAATGTGTTCTATAGAAAATTACATAATAATGTTGGATATTCAGTAAGATTTTTTAATAGTTTCTTGCATTATTAGCATATTTATGAACCAAGAAAAATTTGTCAGTTACATACAAAGAGAAGTATACAATATTAAATTTTCTGCTGAATCTGCAACTACTGAATTGAATAAAACTGCTTTTAAGAATTTGAATTCGCAAACTACTCATATTCAAAACGTGAATTTCTGCTTATTAATTTAATGTTTGCTAAATGTAAAAACACATTCAAACACAAAGGTCTTCATGCAACAATTTTTCTTATATCAAAGAGGAAGCACAGAATTAGTCAAAACTATAAAAATAAATTGAAACCACTTTTTAGCTTTTCCACACTATTGAATGGTGTTTTGCGTATATTAATTTAATAAAAGATCTTAAAATGATAAATTTATGTCTCAAATTATGAAATAATTGTTAGAGAATTGAAAAAAGCCTTCAAAATAAAAATACGTGACTTTTGTGTTACATTAAAAATATATCTCCATATATATTTTTAATTTATATAATTATAAAAGGATAAGATTCTTTGAATTTTGCAATCATTTCTTATAAAGAAAAAAAAATCCATATTGAAAAGAAGCAGAAAAGTGACAAAATTTTGTGGAATTCTCTATGTCATTTTTTAAAAACTAATACTATATTAAAGAGTAATTACGACAAGCAAGCTTAAAAGATTTTTGAGCATACAAATTATTTTTGAGTATACCCTCTACATGCATTTTTAAAATTAAATTAAAAAATAAACGAGCTATTTAAGTACATGTTTTCCTCTTTCATTTCAAACGTCTTGAACTACTATTCACAATTTAGTATAAAGTCTATTATGGTGTATAAGGATTATTAATTGAGATAAGGATTTAAAAGCTTTCGGCGGAAAGAACTTCTCAAACGATTCTCACGTAGCCAGAAAAAGAAAACTGTCAAAAGACCAGAGAAAAGAGAAATCAAGCTGAAATAAAATAACAACAGAGATAAAAGCAGACGATTTTCTCCGAGATCATAAGGAGCCGCCATGAGATTACCTGGACTTTTTTTTTTCTCTACATGCATGCCAACAAGACGACATTTGATAATAAAATATAAAAAAATAAAGAAGAAGAATACATTGTAATTGAAAAGTGTGTCTGGATTACTTTTGTATTTTTACGCTTGTATTTTATTTGATCTGGATTTCAACCGTCTGCGTCAATCATTTTGATGGAACCTTACAGAAATCGTTCCAATTTAATTTTTTTTTCCTAATTGCTCCCCCCCCCCCTTACAAAAAAGAGAATAAATTTATTTCTAAAGCCCCTAATTTTTTTTGTAACCAGAGAAAAAGACAATAAGTTGTACAATGTTCAGAGGGTTTTCTTTTTCTTGTTTTTAACCACCAATTTCCTTTCTTTTAAACTAATTCGGCTATATAAGCAATTTTGTTAATGAAGTGTGCATAATTTATAATAATGAAGATCTTGGTGTCCATTGTGAATATTTTGAATGTCATATCTGAGTCATATAATATTAGAATTTGATATTACATTGTAATGTTATGCATGGGTTTAAAAGGCATTAAGTTATAAAGGAAATCTTTTACGCAAAATAATGAGTTAAATACTTCGTAATCATTTGTAATATGTAGAATATAAAATACAAATGAATTGAATGGCCGATTCGTGGTGGTCATCAGCTTCGGATTACAAAGGAATAAAAATTTTTTACAAAAAAATGATACTTTATATCAATCAACTTCATTAATTAACACTAATTTCTGACCAGTAAAAAAACTCTCACCCATTTTTATTATCTAGTAAATGAATTATGCCAATTTATATTATTCAATTATTTCAGTGAATAATTGTTGTGTTGGTTAATATCTTAAAATTTACGGATTGAAAGTAAATACTGTTCAATAATATTTTGTAAGATCTTCCGCGCTTTTGCGCATTTAATTGGTGGTTTAATTCGTCAAAATAGGGATAGAAGGAAAGGAGATTTAATAACACATTTAACAATGGAGATTCGCGGTTTTATGAGACATAAACAGTACAGATAATTAATAACAAAAAAAGAAAAAGGTACTAATGTGCACAGTAAAATATTTTAGAGCATTTTTTTTTATTTAATGCTAGGGGCATAAACATTAAATTATGAAAAAATAGATAAAAAGAAAATCTTTTCTTAAAATCTGGTAATTACATTTTTACGAAATAACAATAATTTTTTAAAAATATGTTACTGAATGTTATGTTATATTATGTTATGAAAAATATGTTACTTTGATATATGTTACTGAATTTTTTCGGCAGTATTTCAAGATTGATAACAATGAATAATCCAGAGTTTATTCTTTTTATAACATTTATTTTTATTTAAGGAATGGCTGTAAATATGGAGCCTCTTAAAAATATAAATAAAATTTTTAAAATACATGATTTTATATATTTTGATATTAAAAACCTTATCAGTGATTTTTCTGCTTAAGAATATTATTATTTTTTAATATATAATGCGAAATAATTACTAAAAGTTTCTTCATACCACCCCTGAAAGCTTTTTTTTTCATTTGAGCTAACCATATCAGCACGAAACTTTGAGAAAATAAAATGCTGTCACAAATGATACAAGATTCACTGGATTAAAAAAAAAAGGGGGGGGGAGGGCGAGACCCAAAGTTCACGGGTGAATTCCGGAAATGTACTCATCATTCCGCGTCTCGCCACACGAGATGGATTCGTTGAAATGTGATCGTCTCAGTATCCGTTGATGAGCAATACACTAATGTTGGCTCAGAATAAAAGTTTGGAAAATAGGATATCAGTTTAAGTATTACCTTAATCTTCTGCCTATATTTCCTATACATGGCTTCTCTAAATAACCGTTCTGCAATTTCAAAGTGCATGCTAATCTCAAAAATTAATTTATATTCTAATAGGAAATAAAATATAGCTAAATGATGGAATGGAGAAGCATCAATTGAATATGCTGTTAAAAAAAATACATTATATTTCAACAAAATATGCCTTTGAGGGAGCTTTTTGGAGTTTTTAAGAGCTGATTAGAAGTGCTAAAGGTCGTTGTGATTAGTTACTTTTTCAATTTTTCCCCTTTTCTTTTAGTTTGTTAGTTTGTTAATGGTATGAATTTTTCTCTCTGATGGAATATCGAATACTTCAAAACAGAAACACTAAAACTTGCATAATTTTTCAAAACACACTTATTTTTAGAAATAATTTGCGGATACTTTTTTTAAAATTTTGAACTTTTATTTCTTGTTGACATTTTAAATTTTTTGCTATTAAATTGTTTAAAGAAATGAAAGGATTTTTTACATTTTATTTTTTGCACCAATTTATGAAATTCAAGTTTTTATTATTATTTACTTTAAAAATGTAATAAACTTAAGTTTTTTCTTCTTTTTGCTTCATACTATTTAAAGTACTCTTTCTAAACTTCTCAGAGTAAAGTATTATATGTATATGTTTAAACCACGTTATAGAGTATAATATTAAACTGTCATATTATATATATATATATCTTCTTTGTTATAACATAAGCTTATAATTTTAAATATGTAGAGTTATTTTGTTGAAATTGAATTCTGTATTATCTATTGAAACTAAAATTCAAAGACTAAAAATATACTGAAACCATAACATAATAAACAAAACATTCTAAAATACAGCACCAGAAAAGAAAGTTTATAAGAAAATGATTATCATAACCACAGAATGTACTGCATAGAAGGCAATGTTCAAGCTAAAAACAAATAAAATCAATTTTAAAAATTTGTGTGGTTTTCTTTCAATATAACTGTAGCATCCATTTTGTATAATACTTTTAACTGATGAGCACCATTAGCAGAATGGTTTTTTATTGCAATTTAGAATGTACTGACTAAAAAATCGGAATATTTGAATTTTGATTTCCGAAATAAAATGTTTCAGTTGTATTAAACAATAAAAAAAAAGAAATTCATGCTGAATTTGAATAATGTAAATACCCAAAATATATCAATGCCTTCTTATTTATTTTACTTCATTTATTTAGCTTACTTCTATATTTATACATTAATAAAAGGAGGGCATAGCGTTTTTTTTAATTGATTGAAAAATCTTTATACTCTCTTGTACAGCTAATACAAAATTTATTTTAAGATATCTTTATTATTGCCAAAAAATAAAGAGATAAAAAGTAAGTTTCTTGAGGATTTAAATGATATTTAATACTTTAAATTTCTGAGCACGAAAAATTTAATTCTGGGAATATGCATAACTCAACAACATAATAAATCTGACAAATATTAAATCTATTCTTAGCTCATAAATTCAGTTTTGTTTGTATTGTATGAAACTGCTCGAAAAAGATTCAACAGTAGTTGCAAAATCCTAAAACATCTTTTTTCCTTTTAAAAAATAACTTTTCAAAAAGTACTTTCCTTTTTTAATATTATTACTAAGAACTTTTTTTAATTCATTGCCATTCGCCGTTTACTAAAGTTATCGAAATAAAGATAGTATAATTTGTAGAAGTTACAGTCCCATTAAAAATATTTTTTATCATATTTGCTGCTATTCACTTTAAATTATACAATTTTTAATACAAGTATTTTGTCTGAGGTCTGTTAGAAATATTTGTATCTACTTGTACTACATTGCCATGCACGTTGCCATTCCGCCCAATGAAATTTTTAAATATTCTTTTTTATGTTCAAGTTATTATGATTATAATCAAAACTTTTTTGTATCATATCATGAAATTAAAGAGAGTTAGATGGGAAATTAAATAATGACCGCTAAATAAGTTTTCTTTTAAGATGAACGAAAAAAATTTCCTCAGAGAAAAGAACTCTCCATGTAGCTGAACAAAGTTAAAAAAAGAATGATGACAAATCATCGGGAAGAATTCGCTTTGTGGTGTTTTTATCGGAATTTAACTAATGGCAATTGAAAAAGAGTTACATAACATTATAACATTTCCATGAGCCAGCTTCTAGAAAATAACAAAAGGCTAATATTTTACAGAAAAACGGATGAGTATTCAGACACGTAAAATAAGTTAGACCAAATAAAGAAGATTAAATTTAAATTGTAGATATTTTCATTCCATGGCTGAGATGGTTAAAATGTTTTAACCTTTCTAACTGAAAAACTCCGAATACATAAAAAAATATTTATAAAAAAATATGTATAGAAATGCATTTACTCAGACTATTTGAATGTTCAAAAGGTTTGGGAACTTTTTCAAACTCATCTGAAAGGATTGTAATTGAAGAAAATAACATTACCTTTATTTAAAAGAATAAGATTAATTTTAAATAGAAGTAGTATCTTACTTTTTTAAATTAAATAATATTGAATTCTATAGAATTAAAAAGAAACCAGTTTAGTAAACACTATACATGGGTATTTTATCCACAAAAGAAAATATAGGCAATGCATCTCTTTTAAAATTAATTACATAGGCAATTTAATTTAGAATTTTTCATTTAAATTTTAAGTTATAAAAACAATAAAAAAATAATAAGCATTATTTTTGGAATGATTGAAAATTTTCAATAAAAGCTAGTGTGCCTGAATGATAATAATAACCACTTTGGTCTGTCCCCTTTGTCCTCTTTGAATCGGAAACTTCAATTATACTTTATTATAGTTATATTTTTATCTATAAAAAGGAAATGAAGGATGGACATGTCCGACTGTTCCTTGTGCTTGGGTGTACCAACAATCATCTGAAATCGTACTCATCAATAAAACCGCACAATGGATATCTCAATCTCGAAGAACGACCGCCTCGCCGAGTAAAAACAAGGAAATTAAAACACGGAAAGCGTAAAAGGTAGGATGGTCCTTCTTCCACCTCTTGCGTGCGTTGCTATCATTACCCCATTTGTACACTGCCTCCACCATTTCGTCTGAGTGGAACCTGTCATTGTTACGAAGATGACTCCATTTTGCATTCGCCTTATAATAATTCCGAACTAACTTTCTGGTTATTACCCGCGCATTAACTGCCTTTCCACCTCCTTCCAGAAAAGAACATGCGGCGGAATTTTCCTGCAGGCCTTTGCCTGGATTCGTGACCACAATTCCCAGCCTTCTCGTTTAAAAGGTGTATTGTTTTTTGAGCAAAAACTTCAATAATTCGGGATGGAATTATCACGACTCGAATGTTGGGTAAGGGCGCAGGAGAGAGAAGCCCTTAAGGTTTTGCGCAACTGCTGAATAAAGACATTGATATTTGATGGATTTTCAGGTAGGCTTGCAATGCTCATAAATGAAGCCTAGGGACCATTTTTCTCATCGGAGACTTACTTGGCATGGTGTCTTACAAAATAATCTAAATACAATCATGTCTTGATTTAGAGTTTCTTAATCTTTTTTTAAAAAATTATTATCTGTGTACTTTTTTATCTATTACCATTGTACTCCAGCCTCAATACATTATGTATAGTTATTAGCATGTACACTAACTTCGACAGTAAACCTAGGACTAATTAAAAAATAGAATAATATTTTGAAAAATCCCTCGACTAATGCGTAAATCTTACGACTATCATTTCGACTATTGATTGTACGATAGCTTTTTCCAAATTTTAATATACTATTTTAGAGTAGGCTGTAAGTTATTGAGTTATGTGATTACGTGCAAGATGAGTTTTTTTAAATATGTTCGAAAACAGTGATATTTTTTTTTAATATCAGCTTACAAAAGATTGAAAAAACATCTATGAAACCAAAATATAAAACTTAAGAGCTAAAATTGTTTTTAAAATTAGAAAGAGAAGGGGAGGACTAAAAAGAGGGTATAAAGCAAAAATTTCTCGATTGGAGGTTTACCAAATGATTTACATAAAATTTTACAGATAAATTAAGATGTATGTTATCTTTCTCTTGAATTAAAAAGCAAATTGTATTTTTATCCATTCTTTTTAATATTGAGATTCAATGGGTAAATAATACTTTTTTTAACTTGTGAATTACTAAAATAAGTATTAAAAAATCTATCTAAATGAGCATTTTACTTTTTATATAGTTCGGGAATTGCAGGTCATATTAAGATATTATATCAAATTTGAACAAATAATATGCGTTAAAATTTAATTTATGAGATTTTTCGTTAGAAAATTCGATTAAATAACAGACTTTTAGAAAATAACATATAAAGTTGTAAAATGGCCTTAAAACGCATGTAAATACAAATATAAAAATCAATTTAACTTCCCATAATGTGGATTTAGAAGCAAAATTCTAATGATTTGATAAAATAATCTGTACAATCATTAAGAATATTAAATTGAAAGAAATTCATAATTTCGTTTAAAAAATCGACTTTTTGACTTAGTTGTTTACTTTAGAAAACGAATTTTCATATTTATAATATAAATATATAATAAATTTAATAAAATAATAAAATTTATAATAAATTTAATAATTTATTATAAAATTTATCATATTTATATATCCTCTCCAAAACTTCCACCTATTCTTTTAAAGTTCTTAAAATTTCAATACTATATTTATAGTACGGTTGGCAATACTAATTTTAGAGGTAAAGAAATGGATAAATTACGACTAACGTTTTTGTTATAGCAGAAATAAAAATTTTATTGCTAAAATCGATTGCTCGACCGCTTTGCGTAATGATCGTTGAAATATATCTGTTAACTTTATTGCTGGCTGGTAGTCCCAGCCCTCAGACTAATCCTGCAGATGTATCTAAACTGAAATTAGTTTTATCTTTATAAATTATTTCGCGTTCATTTTAATTATGGATGTTCAGCAATGAAATACAGTTTATAAATGCCAATTGTTACAACAGCTTTTTATCTTTTTTCTTACGTTCTATCTATGTATCTATTATCAGTGCCCATAATTACATCACCATCACTATTTTTTCCACGTATCCCTTGAGAGCATTTCAAGATCCCTTTGGGAATACGCATACCACAGGCTGAGTAGTTGAAGATCGTCATAAGAGTATAATCTTGCAATGTGGTGCATGTGTTTTCAGATCATTGTTAAAATATACTTCCAAATTGAATCCAAATGAACAATTAGAATAGTAGTACATATATTATTGTTTATCTTAATTATCAATGCATCGTTGGGTAGATTTCGAGAGTTCAAATATTCTCGAAAAGCTTGATGAAACATATTTTTTAAGTAATTATCCTGACTTAGCAAGTATTCAATCGGGACCCATAAGTTGGATTTTCAAATTAGAAGAGCATATAACTGTATCTACAATGATGCACAGTAAAAGATGCCAATTAAAATAAAGTTTCCAAATTTGTGCTTTTGTCAAGTGTTTCAAAATTACTAAATAGTGTGATGGAATGCAGATTATTATGATCTGTGTAGGAAGCAACATGACTTATATTTTCAGGAATATTTCTTTAGTAATCACATTCACACAGTGAATAAAGACAAGAAAAGACATTACACGCGCAGCTTAGCAATACAATATCACATCTCATTCTAATTATACCTGCAATGAGCAATGCATTATGGGATGACATACGGAATAGCCTTATCAGGCATCACCATCTAGTACCCAAAAGAAAAGATACGAGTAATGTAACTGCTACAATAAGGCAAATAAGGAAATGTCGTTTATTAAATATAAAAAATAATTGCATATAACTTGATTAAGCGTTATTGCAGCATTTTATAATTATCTATAAATAAATACACAGTATAGTACTTTAAAGATAATTCTATTGTTCTTTAATTTGATCCACCGTACATTTGTTTTCAGTATCTATAAGTGTACAAAATAACAATACGAAAAAAAATCAAAAAATGATTAATTCTAATTATTTATAACATCTAATAAAGTGAAAATTACTGTATGGAGTCCCCCCCCCCTAATGAAACAAATTTTGGGGATATTACTCGACAAGATAGACGATGCTCCTATTATTTACTAGGTCACGAAAAGTAATTTTAAAACTGAATCTTCATTCATAGTATTAAATGATCCAAAATTAATATTTGGTTAGACTTGAAATTATAATATTATTTAGCGCATTTCTTTCTCCGATTGGAATATAAATGAAACTAAATGCATAATGATTGGATGCCAGTTCGAAATAATAGAAACAAATGGGCAGTTTGCCTCTATTTTGAATTTTGCAATAGATATTATTTCTGATAAACATACTTATATTATACACTAAAGCAGTGATATGAAATCTGGCTTCACCCATGAGATAATGACATAGACTTTCCATATGAAGGAAGTTGAGTTTCCGATATACTTTTACAGTTTTAATGTATATTTCTTGTTAAGTATTATTACATCCGTCTGGCAAAATTTTCCTGGGTAACTGTGCAGGAAAACATTGTGGCTATGCATTAGAGAAAGTGAAGACAGAAGTATCTGTTTATTAGTATTAAATAACTGTTTGTGAAGGTATGTCACCACTTTTATCCTTATGGTATTCCATATCATGCAACCAATAAAAATGGTTTATAACTTCCTATTTTGGAAAGCACCGTAAGAACGACTTATAAAGAAAAATCTGCTCATCGCCTTAACCATTAGTACCATTGGTTAGAGAGTTCCGGTTAGAAAGAGCAGGCAGCTGCCTAGGGTTGCATGCAAGTTTATTAAAAAATATTAGCTTTGTAATCAAATCAATAAATATAATAAAATTTTCTGTATAATAAAATATTTTAACTACAAAGTGTATGCATGGTGGATTGTTACAATTATTAATTAAAGTAAAAGTAATTACTTTCTTATTATGTATTTCAGAATAAATTATTCATTTAGAATTGTGCTATATTGCACTTAACAGAATTTTTAATATTATATTTGTTTGAAATTCATTATTTTTAATAATCTTTTATGATAATTAAGTGCTCGTGTTTGTTAGTAAAAGAAACATTAGCTAATAATTATAGCTATTGTTTTGATTCTTTTTTATGTTATATATATTAAAAAATAAATATTACCATCGAGTTATTAAATTAAAATATCTGAAGAATCATTAACATGTTCATTAAATTAAAAATATGAAATTAAATTAACCAAAAATTTAACCCTCATAATGAGCACTGTCTATGGCCAGAAATGCTTAAGTCTTCATCTGTCCAAACTTATTAGATATGGATAGAAATTACGAATCAGTCTAATGATAGCAACAACTTAACGATTTAGCAACAGCTTGACAATTAAATTGGCTGGGAGACAAAAATTTTCTTCTACTAAAAACAAAAAATCGCATGAAATATCATTAAATATTCTAAAGAACTGAAGAATTTTAAGGAGAGTTTCAGATATATATTTAAAATTTCCTCGTTTAAATAGGAGATTTTAATCCTTTTGAAACTTATTCAGTTTTTTCTACCATAAATATATTCAAAGTAATTGATAAAATCAAAGTATCAGCGTCTCAGCCAAAAGCTCAGACCCAATTTTACCAATTTTTATTTCATAAGAAAACTCATGATCCCTGGATAAGACAACAATGATTCATGCTCCCGCCCGTTCTCCAACTGTTTTTGGCAGATATCGCAAAATAAAATATTGATAAGATTTCCAAAGCTGGATTGATATCACCAGGTAATTTCACCATAGCTAACCGCTCGAACTATTCTGTGCTTATTGTGATTAAATTTAAAACAGTTATTTTTCCATGCGATAAGATTGATGAAGTTGATTTAATTAATGGTTTTATTATGATAAGTGAGCCGCTAGTAGCCGAAGGTTCTTTATTTAAGAACATTATAAATAATTTGAAGGTTTTCTTGTTTGTTTGTTTGTTTCTAATTGACCTGATCAAATTACAAATATTTCCTGTTAGGAGAAAAGTTTTGGCAGGAATACAGAATTCAAAGCAACTGGAAAGTGTGATTTTTGTGTTTTAACACTTAGCGCTCCGAAAAAAAAATGCAAAAATATTTGCCGAATAAGAGAAATTGTTTATTGCTCGAAAAAATTAATAGGTATGATTTTTTTTCTATCTAATTAATTTGAATTTTTTGAATTAATTGAATTTTTTATTTATTGATAAGTTGAATTTTTCCGGAAAATCAACCTACATATTTTTGCCACTCTTAAGTATTTTTACCAGTCAAAATTTAAGAAAATAAATGAAATAAAACGACAAAATGATGCTCTGCCTTGAATTGTGCCTGAGAGGAGACATTGGGGTACTAAGGGTTAAACTTACTATATATTAAGCATAAGATTTTCAACAGTAGGAGCAAAATGTAAGAACTCATGTTACCAAAATATCGTTGTCCTGAATCCAAATATTCACAATTTAGCTAAGTAACCTCAGTGTGAGTTTTTATATTTCCTTGTCACGGAACATGCGTTTGACCTTATGAAAAGAAATTAAAAATATCGAAATGTATTGTCGTGTCTACGACATAATTAAATTATGTCCTAATTATTAAATCCAAATGCTATTATGGACAAAGTAAACATCCGCCGCTCATTCTTCTCAAAAATAATATTCACACAAAAGAAGCGGGTTGGAAAAACAATAGCTTAGGAATCGCGACATTATTTCAGTGCCTTAATATATATATATTCAAAAAAGGATGAAGGCATCAATTCTGGGTGTGGCGCAAAATTCGGAGTCATTCCTGTGTCCGGCCAAATGAAAATTGAAAAATCCAAGTAAACACTCCATCACCATTTGCATAGCGCTTCTCTACTGCCCATTCATTTTTCACACAGACAGAAAAGGTGGATCGAATTATGGAAGGCAGAAGTTGGGAAGGGGGGAATAAAAAGTAATAAAGAAAGAATTGCTATTTTCTGATAGCAAGACAATGCAAAACGCTTCCCTTTTCAATAGAAAAAGCGCTGTTCACAAAACGCGCAAAACTTTTAATAATAATAAACACTTCAATTCGAATTCACGGAAAGAAAATAATAAAAGAAAACTACATGTAAGAACACAATTCCGAACAGAACGGAACAAGAAATTGGGGAGGGGTCAAATCCTAATTGCAAGGGTTAGTCAAGTGGGCGGGGCAGTCGGCTTCTTTCATCTTTGGATTGCTGTCCCCCCGTTTTACCCTTCCGTTCCCCCTATTCACGGTCCCTGCCGTTTTGTTTTCTTTTTTGTGTATTTATTTCTTCCTTTCTTTTATTACGCTCAGAGGCGTGTCTCGAACGTTTTCACGCAGCGGGTGGCTCACGAGTCACGTGTGGGCTCGCAGTGTGGAAGTTGAGTTGCAGCAGAAGAATTAAGTCGGATTTCGTTTTCATGTAAGGAATTGAAGGTATGATTGATGCGAGCGCGCCTTTTTGAAGCGACTCAGGCAGCGTGATCTCCTGCCTTGTGTTAATTGTTTTCGGTTTTTGCATAAGAGAGTGCACGTCCGCTCTAATACTGGTCCTATGGAACGGCTTGTTTGAGTTCTAATATTTAAAAAAATCTTATAGATCAAGGCAGCGTATCAAATTTTCTTAGAGCAGTAAGCATTCTAAATTAAAAATAAACACATGATAAATAATTTAATAATAACGGACTTGAAATATGGTGTAATAATAACAAATAAACATATATCTGATCAGAGTACAATAGCATAGTTTGAGTTAATTAACATGACGTTCTTTTCATTTAAAAAATTATCATTATGAGATGGAATAAAATAATTAAGTTAAATTAACTTTCTTTAAAGAATATTTAAAATTTCATTTGACAAAAAAAAAGAGAAAGAAAGAAAAGAAAAGAAAAAAAATAGTACTATTGTTAATCTGCAAATACAAAAGTATAAAAACACATCTGTTTGTCAAATATTTTTGATTTATTTCGTATTTTGTCAAAACAGAATTTTTGTAATTGATATTTCAGTCACTTCCTGTTGCACTTAGCGCTGAAATTCTGTATTGTTTATTTTAAGTAATTGAAATCCTCTTCACTTTTGGTTTTAATTGCACCAATGGAAGAATGAGTTGAAAGAATAAAATTTTAATGAAAAGAAATTAAAGGGTACAAGAAATAAGAATTAATGGTAAAAAATAAAGAATTAATGAAAAGAATTTTTTTTTTTCATTAAACAATACTTAACATAGCAAAGAGAGAGAAATGGCCGAAAAGCGTCTCTATTTTTACCTTGCCTATCACCTCTTTGCACAGTAAAATTCATTCAAAAGTGATAGTCACGGGATTCTGAAACGAATTGTGCATTCGCGATGTCGATACATTATTTTAATATTTTCAGAATTTAATCTTTATTTAATTAAAATAAAATGTACAACAGTGACTCTGGTACTGAGTCTGAGAGACTAAATCATAAAATTTAATGGAATAACAACAAAAATTTTTTAAAAAATTCTGTTATTTATTGTTTTAATAAAAGTTTGTTATTGTGAATTATATGTAATAAAATTATTTAGATAAATAAAGGCATTTTTAAATTTTGAGTCATTAAGAATATTCATTGCCCCTCATCTATTTTAATTGTGCTTAATAATTGCACGCAAAAGTTGCTGAGACGTTAAATTTAATTAGATAGCGCTTAATAAGTGAAAGTTGATCAAGAAAATCCTCATAAAAGCATTTCAATAAAAAAATGATTTTCTTTTTACTTTCGAAGTGAAATGAAATCAGTTTTTTTATTTTTATTATACATTCTTTTAATAGATAAGTTGTTTAGGGAGGGGGATGGCTGATCAAGGATTTTATGATGAGTATACTGATGCTTGTTTTATCACTGAAGAGTTTTTATTAGGTGTCATAACCGTCGAGTCAGTCTATTAAATAGGCAGTCCATTTGTTGACTGACCTAGATTAATAAGCCATCATATTGACTAATATCTTATAATCTTTTTCATAAAATTTAATCATTTCCCTTCAAAAGTGAATCCACACAAACTATAACTTCATTGTATTTATAAGATTTGCTGGTTCGTATGGGTAGTTATTCCAAGGATTAAATAGCAGTAATATACAGTTGTTTCAAAGAGTGTCAAGTGAAATTTCTTAGCCGATTAACTTTTTGAAAAATTTAAATATATAGATAAAAAATGATCATGATGCAAACAAAAAAAAAATCAATTGTGTGCTTTTTCACTTTTTGTCAGTCATTTAAATTTTGAAATAATCATTTTAAATTACGTTTCTTATGTTTTCTATTTCTTGAATAATTCTTTTAAAGTCTTTAGATTCAGATATTTTCCTTCGGATATAATTGCGAATCTTTTTCTATTATTGAAAACAATTAAAGATGATGGTACTTTTTTTTCTAACTCCATGGAATGAGATATTATTTTTTTAGTTGAAAATAATAGCCCTTCCTATTCATTTAAAACTATTCAGTATCATTTAAAAAAATATTAAATGCTAGGTTAGAAAATAAGATTATTTGGTATGATATATAATGGAATTGTTTTATCAACTCCTTTGCTGCTACAGTTTCATAATGAATGTAATCTAAATGCGAGTTGTAGAACTCAGTGCTGTAGATTCAAATTGTTTCTTACTGCAATAAGAAAAAGAATTGTTTCAATTAAATTGATGTACTACTTGAAACTGAATAGACTTCATTCTGAATCATGGTCAAGTGGAAAATTTTTCATCTATTTCAGAAAATATTATCATACTCCTTAAAAAAGGAAATTTTTAGAAAACAGTATAATGTTTTAAGCCATATCTAAGTTATGGTTATCTAGGCGCCTTCTAAAATTTTAACAATATTTTAATTTCTATGAATTCTGAAATTTTTGAATAACTTTTGAAACACTGTCATATTATTGTTGTTGTTTCCTTTGTCCATCATTTCATAAATGGGGGTAAAAACGAAATCTATACATTGAAAATACAGAAATGTTCAGCCAAAGTACAAAGGAATTTCTTTTGGAATTCAACAAAGTTTGAAATTGAGCATAATTGATTTTGTGTAAGCAATGTCGCGAAATATGAATAAGAACGTTTTTTGAAATATTCAAACAGTTATTAAAATGGATTAAAATTCATATTTGGTATCAGTGAACTTAAATTGTTTTTCAGAAATGTTACACTAAATAAACAAAGTCAGTTATAAATAGGTAAAATATAAAATTTTAATAAACTTTAGATAAATCCATGTTCTGTGTTAATAAAAGTGTATATCAAAAAGAAATAAACAGCAGTAAGCGATGTCACATGGTCCACATTTCATAAATGAATAATGAAAAATTACATTTTGGTTTCATAGAAATCAGGAGAAAATAAGAATAATCACGAAATTTCACAATTCTATCAATAAAATCAAAAAATAAAATTTTATTTTGATCATATTGATACTTAAAAATTAAATTAATTTATATTTATTTTTTTGATTTATTGTTAAGTTTTTTTTTTTTTTTTTTTTTTTTTTTTTTCATTTAAAATACACAGGAAAATCTTTAAAAACGAATTGTATGAGATATTCAATATCATTAACCATAATAGAAATATATATATTTGATATTGAAAATGAATTATCAGATTAATTGTTTTCAAGAATTCCAATTCTGAAGAGAAATTCAAATTAAAAGAATTAAGAAAATTGGATCTGAAATTTTATTGCAAAAACTTAAAATTTGATTCGATATACACAAAGCAGATTTTCCAAAACTCCATACTTCCTACTGTTGATGTCACAAGATTAAAGGTAATTCTGAGAAGTGTTGATCAACAATGCCAATATGCTCTAAATCCTTAAATTTTCATTCTCTCTCTCTTTTTAAATACCTACTGAAAGTTCATCATCATTTTCAAAAATCTTTTTTTTAAATTCAGATTTTGTTTCATTAAAATTTTAATTTAACTTGTTTTAAGTTTATTTTAATAGAATTTGGAAACATATTTTTTTGACATACCAGAGTAAAACTTTTTGTACGTTTATGTATATTTGTAGATAATACACTATTTTTGCATTTTCAAAACTTAATCATCAATTAATCGATTAATTAGTAATTTGCAAGTAATGTTCCCTATTAGGGAATTTACTTAAAATGGATTCAAATCCTATAATTTTTATAATAATTAATTTTAAACTACAATAAAAAAGTAAAAAAAATTGATACAAAAAATTTCAAATCAATTTAAATAACAGAAACAACAAAAGACTTGAATAATGCTATTCTTTTAGCGCACAAATAAAATCATTTTTAAAAACCGCATCAATTTGTTGTTTCAAAGTTAATCAAAATAAATGTTTAAATTAAAGTGCACCATAGTTAAAACACCGATTCTTGCATTAGTAAATAAAACAAATAAAAAATTAAGGGTTTTGAGTACATATGTTTATAAAAAACATATGAATCATCAAAATGATAAAATTGAAAACCATGAACGGTTTTATAAAAGTTTTAGAAAATTCATTTCCCACCAAACTTTTTATATTTTTTATTTATTTTTTTGCATTACAATGTTAAAATGTGATCGATACATAAAATAAATTATGATGCTAAATTTCTTTCTTCCAAGTATCATAAAAACAAAGCATAAAGAAGGAAAAAAAAATTGTATTTCTTACAACTAACTTCTTTTAAGAATAAAATACGAAGAATTTCCAGAATTATAAAAGGATATTTAGAAAACTGCATTCGATTGTATTACATACTAAAAAATTCTTAAGGAGGAGAAAAAAAAATCCAACAGTATTGCTGAAATTTTATTTTCATTTTAAAACAAAAGACCGATTCTAACAATGCTGCTGAGATTTCGTTTTCATTACAATCTAGAAAACCGAAATGTTTCTTTAAAAGAATTTAAAATAAAGACAACACTTGTATTGTGAGGTCAAAAGTGAAAAAGTTAAACCTAGCGCAGAATCAAAAGAATTTTTTGATGAGATCACGAAGACGCGGAACAAAAAGTACATAAAAAAGACAACTGTCAAACAGAGCTAAAAAAATTACTTAGTAAATCTAGCAAAAGATTCTTACCTGCTTGTTAAAGGGAAAAGGAGAGGGTAAAGCAAGGAGTTCCATGTTCACTAATTATACAGCTAAGCCTAATCCAGATTATACGCGAACGGTTTTTTTCACACTTCTTCAAATCATAAATAGGAAGATTTACCGAAGGGTTGCCAACGTCGAAAGAGGAATAACGCGAAATAAAATAGCAAACGATTTTTCTTTCGGACCGCCATAGCTGATTTTTCTCTATGGTTGACAGCTGAGTATTTTACAACCTCATCCGAGGTATTTCTTGGTGTGAGGTTCTGATTTTTATTTTTATTATTTTTTTATTTTGCCTTTAGCACCTGCATATAATTCTTTCTTTCGTTCTTTTCTTATGTATTTTCATTTTTTTTATTCTTATTATTTATAACTTTGTTCTGGGTGTAAAAACGTCTGATAACTAAGTCGGAATGAAGATGAATTAATTATTTTAATGCGAATTTCTTTTTCGGGTCAATATACAGAAGAGAATTTACGAACGAATCATTCTGACTGAATCAAAAAATTGAGTCGATCATCGGCGGAAGGTGAAATAAATACTGCTTTTCTGCGTAATGAGATTACAGATAATCCTTTTACGTAAGTATTATTTACAAATGAAATTTTGGAATAGATTTTAACAATTTTTCTTTCTTTAGCAATTCTTCTTGTTTACCGGAGGCTCAAATTCTCATTGTAGATAAGATTTCAATGCAACTAATAAGCTGCTTGCAAAAGAATTAAAATTCAAAACTTAACGATATTTTTTCTTTATGTTCATTACTTTCTTTCATTCCTTTTAAGCTCTAAAGACGAATATATGAGAAAAATTCTTTTCGGTTTCTCTAAAATATTTTTTCTTCTTCTTGAAAACCATATGTTTTGCACATTCCTTATAAATCTTAATGTAGAATTTAGAATGAAGTCGTTTAGTTGAGACCTTGCTATCACAATTCACGTATTTAATAGCATATTGTCTTACTTAGTCAATGTTGTGACGTCAGATCCGTTTTAGCAAAGTGCAAATTGATTTTACCTGATAATTCTATATTAAATACAATTTAATTTACAAATTGAATTACAAATATATCTTTTCAGTTCTTTTTTTATTATTTTCTATTAATATTTCTTTTATTATTACATATTTTTAAATTTCAGTTTCGTCATAGTATTAGAGTTCCTTTTACTATACAGCTTTATAAAATCTCATCGTTTAAAGGCCCTATAAAATTTTGCCCATAATTCTGAAGTATAAATTTTTTAACGGAAGCCATCTCAGTTGTCTTATGGGAAGGAAGCATTTAATAAAGCAACATGGCAGAGAGACCTTAAAAATTAAATTGAATGGTATGCAGTCAATTTTAGAAAAGCAGTTGTTGTTGTCGTGTCCGTGTTTTTCACGGAAAGGGGGTGCAGTAGCTTCTGAGGGTAAAGACAGAAGTTTTGATTCTAGCTCACACACACGACACAACCTTTTTACGGGGTGGTCGAATTCATTCATACTCTCATTCATCCATCAGCAAGTCGGAATTTAGATCCAAATCAGAGATCGACTCATCCCTGATTCAGTACCCCCAGAGGTATCGTTTTGTTATGGGAACTTGGAGGACTTTGCAGTCTCGACATATTTAACGTGCCCCAACTGCCATTAGCCAACACGGCGGTCTTTGGCCAAGACGAGGACAGAACCCGCGACCTTTCGGTTTCGAGACTGACGCTCTACCAACCAGGCTACCGCGGCCCTAGAAAAGCAGTAAATATCCAGTAGCTTAGAACTTTAAATGAGCAATTCTGTGCTGTGTTGTTGTGATTTATGGTACTTTCCAAGCCCACCAACAGTTATCGGTCAGCGATTTAAGTCGAGTGAGCGTCTCTTGTTTTTTTTCTTTCTCAGTAGCGCCAACTAGGGCCAAGAGTACGACTTAGCTATTCCATGTGTCACATTCGCTTTCACCCCCCACCTTTTTATTGGGAGTCAATTCAGACACCTCACATTTAGAACACAGAAGAACAACCATGCCCAAACCGGAACTTCAATCCTGGATGTCCAGATCAAGGGGAAGACGCTTTACCTATAGAGCAGGATACCAGCAGGAGCAATTTTTGTACATACAAAATCTCATTTCGTATATCTCGGAAACGATTCTAACTATTCAAATCAAATTTTATATTTAGATTATATATTTGTTAACTTTAACTACATGTATGTTTTTTTCTGGAAAAAAACGCAATTTTACGCACACGCTTTTTTATAAATAACCATTAGTCTTTTTCTGTCTGCTCTCATGCTGATAATGTCATATAGCATCATCTCGCAAATTTTTGTGGTACTTGCATTATTGCCATAAGATGGTAATAACTTGCTATTAACAGAAAATTTCACGAGATGGCGTTATCTGACCTTATCCGAATATGTTCTGCTTGTATCCAATAATAAAACAGCAGTTATTGTGTGAACTATTTCCAATAGCATGTTAAACTAACCGCATCCCTGAATTTGTTCATTTAAATTACCAGTTCATATGTAGGTAAAAGTGAAAAATATTCATATGTAATCAGTATATGATTCGTGTCTAAATTTCACCCCCTGAAAAACCCGATTTTACCAGAAATTGCTAAGCGAAGCTTGGTCTTCCAGATACAATGATTAAAAGGTATTAAATGAAAATGTATGGACGACCTATATTTATGGCGCTTGGATACTTTAATAGAGAAATTCTGACGCAGCGACTTTTGTTATATATAGATATGTGGTGCGAGGTATATCACTCCCCGCCATTGAGCGTTGCCTATGACCTCTCTTCCCGCCACTAAGCAGCCCTCTAGTGGAGCAAACTTGAGCAAAGTGCATTTCATGTCTGGACGAGGCATGATTACGACGTTCTAAAACAACCGAAGACGTATGTGTAAAGACGGAAGACGAAATTACAACGTATTGTTAAAAGACGAACTTGTATGTTAATAGACGAACTTGGTGATCCATTCCATCCTGTCATCACCAGTTGTTCATCATTAATCTTTCATTGTCATCCATTAAATTCTAAAATATCGTCTGGACTTATTATTGCTTGGCCATCACGACACCCCACATATATAAGTATAGATTTCATCAGAACAATGCATGATTGTCAACAGTCCCTAGAATTTATTTGTTTTTAGTCAAAATTGGGGCGTAGAAAGCTAGAGGGCTTTTTCTGTAATACAATCTGAAAGATTTTATCACAAAACTATAACTTCTCAATCCCCCTTCCCCTTCTTTTAAGCATTATTCTTTCTTCGGCTGCCTTAAGGCTCTGCGTCTGGTGTAATGGAAAACTCTCCTCTCAGCGAAACGGCATACAAAATGTTGCCGAATTGTGAACGAAACTCTAACCAGCTCAACTAAATAGCTGTCATTAATTACCGAAACGTGACAACCGACTTGTTTTCGAGCCTGAGAACTGGCCAAAAACTTCCGACGAACAAGAAACCGAACCTTTGGAGAAATGAAAAAGAAAAGAAAAAAAAAGTGAAAGGAAATAAATTGCCGTTCAGGGAATTGACTTGGAAAAAGCCGTTCATCACAAGTGAACCGCGGAAACCAATCGTGTGTACGGGAGTGAATTTGTGGCTGCACAGATGGCCGAAAGGGTCAACAGGCAGCGAGGGTTGACCTCCCCTTGACTTCGTCGAGTGCCTTATGCCGCTTCCAAGGAGGCGGCGACGAGAGAAAACTGCTCCCAAATAATAAGCATGCTTTTGTTGAAAACTTGGGAGAAACTTCCGCAATATATGAGGGATAGCAGGGATAAGAGATGCTTAGTCAAGGAAGTAGGGAATAGTGGATGCTTCGGAAGCTAGTTTTAGAGAAAGACTTGAAAACAAAAGAGTAGTGCGTTTATTTCAGTTTAACTACAAATATGACAAAGATAATGACTTTAAGAAAAATGCCATATTTCAGCAACGGTATACGGAGAAAAAGGTGCCAGATGTTGGTGTTTTTTTTTCTTCTCTTAAACGTCATCAGTGGTTTAATAAATACAGATGATACCCAAACACCATTATTTTCCGTTTTTATAAAAAATAATATACAAGCATTGATGCTTTATCCCAATGGTATTCGGACATCTTTGTCCTCCCCATCGCCATGCCACATTGCTAAGGGCTTATTCCTGCAAATTATTTGGCAATATATACTATGTGAATGTCAAATGATGCTTTTTTATTTATATACTATAGCAATAAAAACCATTAATTGATCGAATTTTCATTTCATAAATTACTTTTGGATACAATAGAATCAAATTTAAAACTTTTTTTAACCGAGTAAGGTGAACAACATGCAACTACCAACATATTATCAAATTTAATTCAAAATGACTGAAAATTGCTACATGATTTATTTTTGTTATATTAAAGCCTCATTTCGAATCAGCACAAAAACTATGAGGGGTCCAACTTTATAATTTTGAATCACGCTTAGAAAATGAATACGACAACTGAACAAGTATCCCGTCACAGAGTTTCTGCAAAAAACAGCTGGAGGTCGATTGACCTACAATTATGTCAGATTAAATATGTTATAGATACAAATGCATGGTGAAATTTTAGAGGAATCGGTTTTCTGTGGCAAGACCTGAACAAATCTAGAGGGCCATGGAGTTGTCTCTTGACATCATAATAGTATGAGTTTCTTACCTAATTTCCATGATAAATGCCAAATGCGTTGCCTAGAAACAGGTCATTGCCATCCTATGCCAATAAATCCAACTATTAGTGATACCAAATATCGGCGCCACGATTCGGTTGCATTTAAGAACTGTTGGTATTTAGTAACCTTATCAGTCTTTGGCTGACTGAGTTACTGGACAAAACTGATATCTGTTGCGGCAAACAAATAACACGGCAAAAAAATCTAACAATCTGAGATGTCAAAAACCGACGAGTTTTCTGTATTGAGGAGATATTGTCTCCAGTCTTGAAACTTAAACTTTACCAACAAGCCACCACGCCCTTCTAAATATTATTAGAGAGAATTAAAAAAAAAAGAATTATACAATTAAATTCAACCGAAGATCTTAATCCTTTTGAAATTATTACTGGGTTCAACTATCGTCGATCAGTTTATCAAATTTCTTCTTAAATGTCGTCTGGAATGTTGCCATGCAGATTACAGAATGAGAAAAAAAATTATATAAGAAGGGTAAGTAATGCGGATGTGTATTTTTGTTTTATCGGACTTTAATAGCAGCTGCCTTATCTCACGACTGGCCATACTTGTTGCATCGGTTGATAGAAGAGTTTCAGGCCGCTCATTCCCCATCGTGGGAGATTAGCGATGCAGTGACCCAATAAAAACCCAACCGGGCTCATCAGGGAAGGGTTTTTAATAATTTGTTAAAAAAGAACCGCTCTTCCACGCTCCAGAGGGGCTTTTAATTAATTTTATTGGGCATGACGGTACGCTCCTCAACTGCCGTCACGAAGTTGTTAACTTAAATATCAGGAGGAACAGCAGGTGATTAAATCTCCCCCCCCCCCTTTTGAGATGCTTAACAAGATTACTTCTCGTTTCTGATCTTATCTCCAGAAACACGGGCTGTCGGGGCATGGCCTGTTAGGAGAGAATCAAGACTGTAACTGTCCCGTTGCGTTAAGTCGGTAGTACAACAAAAGAGTTTTATCTAGCTAGTTGAGATAATGATGGAATATTTGGGTAATCTTAGAAGATCTACTCATTTTTTACTTTAATCAGCAGCCATTTCTAATTAAAGAAGCTGACAGATTTGGGAAGAGCTATTGAGTGATGACAATATTATTTTATATAGCGCATTAAAAAAAAAAAAACACGTCAGGAACTGTGGCTTTCAAACTCTTTGCCAGTTAGAAAATACATTTTTAATAGGCAAAAATAATATTTTAATTAATTTTCACTTGTACAAGATATTCCAAAACATGCATTTGCGCATAATTAAGATCTTCAAACCCATTTTCATTAAAACTGCATAAACTTTTAGACTTTGACTAAGTAAAAATCAAAATTTCCCCAAAGATGAAGATATTAAAAGCAGGAATATTAAAGCTCACCATCTCTTCCAAACCACAATAAAATAATATTTAGGCTTTTTTTAGGATGCTTGTGGGGCTAGGTGCTTCCTTTTTTTTATTATTAAAAGCAAAATAATATCCAAAAAAATTGTGTAAAAGTCTAATATTATCCATGTAGGGATTTGGAAGCACAATTAAAATCATTTAAGAAAATACATTCTTAGTTGTTAACAGAAAAAAGTACTTGTCCGTATCGCATGCAATAACTAAATAATTATTGGTACAATATTTAAGTTATTCTCAAGAAAAAAGAATCCATATCTATGCATTAAAATTTTTTAATTAGCATTAAATATTCCCAATTCTTGCAAAAGGTGCAAACTATTTCAGTGATGGTAGGTAATAAAATATTTAATTTATGCTAGAATCATATATATATATCATAAAAAGTGTGAAAATATGGTTCGGAGGGTTTTATTATTATTATATCTTAAAAATATTCGAACTCGAGATTTTGACAAATCGCCACAATTCGGATTCTATGCGTACAATTGGAAAAATTCATTTTTGGAGCAATGGTTCTTTTTATTCTTAGAGGCACGATAACTCAAAAATACTTTGAATTAAACGAATGAAACGACTTAGGATTAGATTCATAGATTTTTGTCAAATTTCGAAATAAATCCTTTCACCGGAAGTCTGTCTGGTTGACTATTCGATTGCAAGTGAGTTCAGTAGTTGCAAAACGTAAAGAGCAACATAGATAAAATTTGATACAGGTTTAGCATTAAAACAGTAGATTTGTATCAAATTTTGAACCAAATCTGTCCAAAGTTTGAACATCCATAGGTTGGTACTTTAGCATCATGCAAACGCAATCATTTATTAATGCAACTATTTAAACCATTAAAATTCTACATATGCTTGTAGTTCTGTGTCTACATTTGGTTTCAATCGGTCGAAAAAAATGTCCTTATGTAAATTCTCACAATAGATTCAGTAACAATGTTAAATTCACGCCGAAGTTCCATGCCTCGTAACTATTGTTACCTAATATTTGAAACATATGCAGCCCTACTTAATGTTCATAATTTTATGAGGGAAGATGGGTTTAGGGCCTTACTTGGAGAGCATGCCAGAAAGTTTTGGGAAAACTACTTTCGTTGGTTTTTTTTTTTTTTTTTTTTCAATTCCATTTTATTAAAAAGGGCACTAAGTATTGATATCTTGTTTCCATAAAACCGGCGCCTCTGGCAACCTAATTTTATCATTTTTGACTCTTCTTTTCCTCGCTTAGAGATTTTTGAATTTAAAATGTGTGATTAACGTGCGAACGTTAGATCTTTAAATATCTTTTCTGAAAATGGTGCCAAGATAATGTATGCGCCCGTTCACTTTTCGAGACATCACATATATTTGGATTAACTGAACAATTTCTTAAGACAGATTTCACTGTCAAAGATGCCCTAACGTTCTTAAATGTTTTAATTTTTAAATTTACTACGAATAAAAATTTTGTGCTCATGTCGTGGCTATTTACAGGCAAGAAAGTTTGACATTATGCCAGCTATTTAATATGATATATCTTCATCTTCGAGAGTGAGAAAGAGGCAAATAATATTTTTTTTTAAAAAAAAAAGAAATTTTAGAAGAATTTTGATTAGTTAAAAACCAAGCTGAATTTTGAGAGGATTCCAGGATAACTTCAGAAAATATTATTGCCCACAAATAAATTTTACACTGCTTCAAAATTTTCTTTTTTACTATTCCAATTTAATATCGAGCGAATTATTGTTAAATTTTTGACATTAAAAAAATTGTGTCCAAATTCCAATGATCGATTATATTATTGAAATAAAATTCAAAACCGTTTCCATTCTGTCATCAAATATTTAATCAAGTGATTTTCTTTCATTGTTGAAAGCTGAGAAAGAAGAAATTCGTT
>JAPMOQ010019520.1:31860-58940 GCA_026543055.1 Argiope trifasciata | reverse complement strand
CACACACACACACACACACACACACACACACACACACACACACACACGTATATTGCAAACAATTTAAATATTTTTTACTGTTTTAGATTTTGGTTCAAATTCTTATGGAGAATATTTAACACGTTGACTGCCAACCACGAGATAACTCGTAGATTGCGTTCTTTTCTAGGACGCCAATTACGAGTTATCTCGTGCTGTGTTGACTTGCCATTTTTCTGCAGCAACGAATGAGCTCGTAGTATATCAGTGCTAATATCGATAGATGGCTTCTGGAAAAATAACAAAAAAAAAATGAATGCTGGCTTGCATAAACAGAAAATTTAATAAAAACTGAACAAAAAATATAATTATAAAAATTAGTTCAAATTAGTTAGCGTCATTTTAGGCCAGATTTCTAAAAATTGACGGGATTTCAATGCATATCCTGTCTAAATTCAATCAGGTTTACCGTAAATAAAGAAGTTTTGTTAAATTAATTATTTAGACATTGCAAACGATTATAGAAACCTTTGCTTTGCATTTATTTTTTTAGAAAATATAGCATTTTATATTTCTTTTATTTTATCCTGTCACGTGCTAAAAGTTGCATTTCTTTAAATTTAACTTGCGATGATAGTTTTTTTTTTTTAATTTGAACTTCGTCATTGTTTTCTTTTATTTTATCCAGTCATTCATTTCACTTCATTTTATCCAGGCATTCAACATGTTAAATTCAATTTGTATGCTTTCTTTTCAGTTATATTTTATCTGCAATCTTATTCATTTTATGATAGATTACACAACGAAACAAGCATTCCGTTTTTAGAAAATTGGACCCCCAATTTAGAATGCATATTTGAAAATCAATTACTCACATGCTCTTTTCTTTGAAAGAATACCATCGATCGAGTGTTTATGTCCACCGGAACCCTTCTGAGCACTGTCCAGATCATCCTTGCCAAGCTTCGTCTGCCCCAGCATTCTATTGTAGGCAGACGAGTCTTTGGACAGTCTGTCCCGCCCCTCCCAGTTGAAGAGGCTCGAACTGTCCCTTTTGCAATCGTCTTTGTGTTCTTGATCGCTAGATGCTCCCTTGGGTCTGTTGCCACCAATAACTCCCGGTCGAATGCTGCCCGTTTCCTGAGAAAAATACAATCATCTGGGTACTTCGAATTGAATAAAATGAAATAAATTGCAAAAAGATGTTCAAAATAACAAGCCATGTGTCCAGAAATGGGTTATGCTGAATGTAAAATATATAAAAAAGGATTCATATTTTAAATTTATTCTAATAATTATTAGGGCCAAAATGTTATGGTCTCTGGAGGCACAAATTAACTTAATTTGATCAAATTTAAAATGTATCTCGGTAATTTTTTTTTGTAAAATATTTAAAGATTCTTATCATAATTTAACTCTATCGCTACTAAAACTCCTAACCATGCAAGTTCTACGCTATTTGAACATTTTGGGGTTGCTTTCTTTCCTAAAAAAGAAATGCAGGATCTAAAAGTCCCCTTACTGATAACTTGCTTTATGTCCTGCACCTCTAGTAGAAACAGAAATTGGCTCATTAACCCTTTATTTACCGAATTATGTTGTCATCAGTTTTTCAACTTCATTTTTGAGTCAGTAGTTTAGTTTCCTTTGCAGAATAATCCCAGGGAGGGCAAAATAATCTTAATTAACTTAATTAAAAAATTTAATTTCTACTTTTATCTTATATCAACTTCACGTTATTCGGGTTACATTATCCGTGTTCTTTAGAATGCCATCAGCAAAAATAGTCACATTGTAAGTATATAAAAGCTAGATTTAAATAGCACGTTCAAGTACCGACAGTAAATAAGGGTTAATAGTAGACTTGTTAGTGGCTGTTGGACCGAATTAGTTGTGAAAGGGTGAAACATTTTTCTTAGGATTGACATAAAATGGCCTATGAATGAAAAGTCGTATAATACAAATGTTAGTAAATAATAATTATTACAAATTTTAATGATTATGCTAACTCAAATTCATTTAAAAGTATGTAACCGCATTTGGAGATAATATTTATCAAGTCACTTCATTCGACTTTGATGAGCTATATCAGCCAAAAAGTCTATTGTTTTAAAACATAACTTTGATAATAAATATGGAACATTCTGATTATTAAGTTATAAACTCAGAACGATGAAATGAAAATCGCTCCAATTGTTAAGGATGGATACTCTGCCAGATCTTTGTATTTCGAAAGTTTAGGACGGCGATGAAAGGAAAGGGAATTATTGATGATATTTCTAAGAACAAAGAACTTTTACATTAAATAAAAGATTTTGAAAATGGTTTTGTGTTTAAAAGATGGCTCTTTGCGTTTTCTGATAATTTAAACGCATAGATAATATACAGTTTTTAAAGGTATTATTTTATTGCAGATACCAGAAAAAAAATTAAAAATTTTAAGGTGTAAAATTATATTTTCATTAGATGTCATTTATACCTTTTATTCAAATTATATTGTATCCTATTATTACAAAAGACAGTAGTAATTAAAACTAAACTTTAGGTCAGACAGAGCATTTTGATTGGTTAGTAATATCTGCTAATTGATAAATAAAACTAGCAAAATCGATCCAGATGTTAACGTTATATTTAGTCATATCTCTCAAAATTTTAGAATGATGTAAAGTATGTATACAATGATGGAGCATCTTGGGGTTGAGAATATTCAAATGAAAGAAAAACTTTCGAACTTAGCTCAGTGGTTATGGCTGGCGAACTCTATCGCAGTTTCCTCACATAAAAATGTACAACATTATTTTTTTAATTCCTCACAAAAAGGGAGAATAGTGAACTACCAATTATCATTGATGAACTTTTTTAGATAAGTATCTATATGAAATAAAAATCGGTGAAATCAATCAGCGATTGGAAATTTTCCTGATTATTTTAACCACATTATAATTATTATTTATTTGAACTTATTTATGGTTAAATCTGATTTTGTTATTTATTTACATTAAAATTCCTTACATGGAGATGTGGTCACCTCTCAATATACATGCGTTAGATGTCAAGCTAACACGCCTCCGTATAAGACATACGCGCTGTACTCACAAACATTTGATCTTTGTCAAAAGGGCGCCAATGTGCCAGACATGTCACATTGATCTAAGTATTAAGCACATTTTAATTGAATGCCCTATGTACCATTTGTATCGTGTCAACCTTTTCAATAAATCATCCGTAAGTCTAACTAAATTGGTGGGTGATAAATACCACCCAAATATTTTTACATTTTTAAAAGCGATTAATCTTTTTACTTGCATCTAGCTGCTTTTCAACCTTTTAATGTCATTTAGAGCTTCATTTTGGAACTGTATCATTAACTTTCAATTTTAATTTGTTTCAAAAACTTTTTTTTCTGTGATTGAGAAATTTTGAAATTTTATTAGCTGATCTTTGCACCTTTATATTTCTTGCAATTTCCTCGATTCGTATTAATTTATAATTCATTAGTTGGGCTCATATTAATGTAGTCTTAATTTAAACCATATGACTGGCGCAGTATGGCCACAAATGGTTGTTGTGCCAATAAACCTTACTTACCTACCTAACTCCCCATCTAAGGTAGGTAGGTATTAAATTTATATAAAACTTGTTTTTAGCATTTATTGATTTTGAAGTTTAAAATTTGTAATTAGTATTTATTTATACTGGAGAAAATTTTTCAGTTTGGTATATTAGAGCTTTTAATGGGTGACCCAACCATCTGGGGGAGTTTTTCCTAGTTTGGTTTGAAATTTGGATAAAAAGTTCACTTTTGCTATTGAAGAAAAGTTAAAGATAAACAGGCTTACCTGGTAGCGGTTGAGAATCTTGGAGACGCATCCGTGTGAAACCCGAAGTTGCCGACTGATGACACAAGGTCGGACCCCGGCTGCGGCCATCTCGACGATTTTGAGCCTGACATGATTAGGAAGGGGTCGTCCGTTTATGAACACTCCACCGAGCTGATTTACTCGACCTTGACCTATTGGAAAGAGGGAAAATATATGATTTCAAATTTTAAATAATATAAATTGAATAAAATGCAAGTGAAAACAATAAAATTGATATGAATTCTGGTTTTTTTTTCTTTCTTCTTAATCATGTCGCACATAATTAAGTTTGATTAAGTGATTTTGAAATTTTGATATGATATGAAACTTTGTGATTATATATGAAATTTTGTGAATGCAAATGCAGTTTGTATCAGCTTTTTTTTATCGTTTGTCAAAAACGCGTCTAAAACAGAAATTTAATTTTCCGTTTCTATTAACATAGTGCCATAGATTAATCACCAAATAACTCGCCTAAGCTAACACAATAGGTTTAGTCAAAAGTCAATATTTCGTAACTATTGTACATTAGGGCTGTTAATGCGTTCTCTGACATGACAAGTTTACTACAAAGTATGTGAGAAACTTTTGGAGAAACCACAAATTTTTAAATAATATTTTTAAACCCTAATATTTGACAAAAGAATTGTTTGCATGACTCAAATATAGTTTTCATGGGAAGATAACAATATAAATGCGGGCAATTATTTTAAAGAAATACTTAAATTTAGAAAATGCTTTAAATATTGTTATTTGACAAAAGATTTAATAGGAAACCTTAGTTAACATAATATTCTGATAATCAGTTTTAATCCTTTAAACACCTTTATCTAATAGTTAAAATTATGATAATTAATAACCAATCGATTTTAGTGACCATTTTTTTTTTTTTTTGCCTACCATTTTAATAGCTTTTCTTTGTTTTCAGTCTTCTGCCAAATTTGATTGTTTATATTTTATCATAAATGTCTATATATACTATTAAAATACTATTTTAAGCTTTACTTATGCAATAAGCACAAAACAGTCTGAAAGCAAACACAACATCTGGTTGACTACAGCTTTTGTTGTGCATACAAAGTTGCAAAATCAATTTGCGAATAATTGTGAAATCTGCCCTGGAGCCTTTGCCAGTCTTATTTCGCGGTATTCATCAAAAATAGAGAGAAAAAATAGAATCAAACGTCCATTAATGATCCATCTAAAGATCATGATTATTCATATAAAAACAAAATTAGTCCAGGGGCTCAGGGTTAAGAATTTCTCATCCTCAGAAAATTATAATATGAATCATTGTTTTAAATTTTAAATTGCCGAAGTCCTTTTTTAAGTCATATTTTTGCAATTTTATCTTTGCACCTCTGTGTTTATAATTTCATAAATAAGTGGGACTTATTAAAAATATCTTTTATCCGTTTACCATTTGATTGGCACAGTATGGCCAGATTTGGCTCTCGCGCCACAAAACCAAGCCAACCTACCTCCTTAGAAAATGTACAGTAAAGTAGTATTTTGAGATTCTTCCGAAATGCAACAGTGGAGAAAGGCAATTAAGCATACGATTTTATATCTAGAAGTCAAGCGCTTTTATATAAGATGAAAAGTGGCGAAATTGAATCAATGATTGATACTAAGAGAACTGGTTCATTAACTTAAATATACAAATTAAAGGTTGAAAAGTTGTAGAAACTCTAGGAAAATAAAATCGTCTGATGAAGTACTCATCTATTTCCAACAGGAAAAAATTAAAAAATGTGTTTCAAAAACACTAATAAAATATTTCAAATATAATAACTTTTTTAAAAAAAATAATTTAAATTAGTAAAAGACAATATTTAAAAAGATGCAAACCATAAAGGATGTTTTCGAATTGAATACCCCTGTCATTTTTGAACACTTGAGTTAAAGCACTGGAACCATCCAAAAATATGCATTTGACATTTTTCTGGATCTTCGCATTTACACCTTGAATCCAGAAAATAAAAATTGAAATCATGCCTGTCTGTCTCTTTGTGAACAGAATGCCTAAAAAATCTGAATAAGCTATAGAATGAAATTCATTATGCGTTTTTTACAATCGAAGTTTACACCCAAAGGAATCTAATGAATTGTTTTGATTTATATATTAATGCATAGATAAATCCGGCAGCTAAAGTAAGTAAGTTAATAGATACAGTTTTTAAAAAACCTCTGAAAGTTGGACGGAAAAAATTTAACACTTGATTTTTATACTAAATTTGCATGTGCGCATCAAATGTTGGATCCGATCGGTTAAAGGGGTATCGATGCACCGGATCTTATTTATCTAGCTATCTTCGTTTTATAGTTATCGTGTTTAATTATATTCGAACAGCCGGACATTCTCTGAACAGATTTTTACTTAAAATTTGATAGAAATCTACAAATTTGGTTTGAAGATCGTATATCAAATTTCTTTCCGTCTAAGATCAAATCGTTTTTGAGTCATCTTTATCACAGACAAATGGACATTTTCTAAAAATGTATTTTTCGAACTCAAGGAGGTAAAAAATGTAGAGATTCATCAAAATCTCGAGTTCTAATTTTTTTGGCGATTATTATTATTTCCTCTATACTGTTTTTACGAGAAAGTGAAAGTGGTACTAATCGTACTCAGCATGTAAAGATGCAAACCCCAGTTTAATAAAGAATGTTTTCGAACTGAATGCCCCTGTCACTTTTAAACAGACGAGGGGAAAACATTGTGTTCATACAAAAATTTGCCTTCGACATTTTGCAGGATTTTCGTATTTAGACGGTGAATCCGGAGAATGAAAATTGAAGTTATGTCTGTCTCTGTGAATAGAATAACACACACAAAAAAAAATTAGCTATAGAATGAAGTTCAGTATATGTCTTTTATAATCGAAAAAGAGGAAGACAAGTAAGATGCAGCTCGAAATATAACATTTTGGTGTACTTAATTAGATGCTCAAAAGATCTGCCTTTCGAAATTTATTACATTGGATGCATTTGACATCAAAAGTCGTGTTCCAACGATCGGTGAATCTTCAGACGGAACATGAGAGGGAAAACGGAAGAAAGTGTGCCCAGCAGAATACGGCGAAATGTGCATCATGTATTTTGAATGGCGTATCACCACTTTTCCTTAAATAACTGACAAAATACCCATATATGTCCCTCCTTCTTTGCTTCTCAAGTACCATGTTCAGTTGTGAAAATAAATAATTTCAGCATTATGATCCGTTTAAAGTCTATCCCATACTTAAAAACACCTCCTAGTATATTATTTACAACAATACATGAGGTATGACCAAATTCATTCACGAAACGTAAAGTTTTGTATCTTTTGCGATTAAAAAGATAACAAATATAAAAATCATTGATTTTACACTATAATTCTTTAACTAAAAGTTTATTAAGATATAGCAAAAAATTTAACTTAGCCTAAGGTCAATACTTAAATAATTATGCACACAAAAGACTATAAGCCTTTGGACATTTCCAATCATAAAAAATATTTAAATATTTTTTTTTCTGAATGATTTATTCAATTTTCATAAATGCCATTTAAAAGCACAGAAATAATCTTTCAATTTTCATTAAATAAAGAGAAGGACCTCCGAATATAACCAAATGCTTTAAGACTTTTTTTTTTCATTTTTTACTACCAATTCTTGTGCTAACAATTCTAGTAAATGAAGCATACATTATAGACTTAGCATTTCTTTGTGTGTGGCATCCAACATGCTGAAATAACAGCCATATAAATCCAACTTCTCCTAACAATGTACAACTCTAATTGGACAACTAAGTTGTCTCCAACCTACCTTTTAAAAACATTTTCGTGAGCCACTTGTTAACAAAGGGGATGGGCAAACAAACAGAATTTTACGACATTCCTGTTATTTTTCTATAACAAACTGGCATGCTTCTGCACTGGGCAAGACAAAAGCCTGTAAAACCATCAAAGGGGACCATAAAAGTCGTCTGGCACTTTTCTTCATTAGAAGTATCGGGAGAATACCCTGTTGCAGACGACTTCATTCCATCAACAGGTACCAAAAGAGAAAGTTGTAAAATTCTTCCCCGTGCTTGCAGGGTGGCGAAACCCAATAAATTTCCTCCCTGTCAGTGTTGATTAGGTAGCATAGAGAAGGAGGAGGAGTCATAGTTTTTAAAGGGCCAGAGTAGGGAAGGCCGGAATGATGAATATCGTTTGGTTCCGGTGGTTGATTTTGACTGTAGGGTGAAATTAGAACACCTTTGAGAACCAACCGCCATGCCCTTTAATGCTGCTTTTTGGAAAAGAACACCGTTGGAAATATGTTGACCATTTGGAACTGTATAGAAGGTTTGAGTTCAAAATATTACACTTTCCTTTGATGTTGCTCAACATAGAATTTTTCGAAGTCTGTCAACAAAAAATAAAAAAAAAGAATTGGCCTTTTTTATTTTTAAAAACTAGAGCTTGTCTAATATATACGCAATGTTCTTCAGTGCTAGTTAGTATATTTTTATACTCCTCTGGCTATTCATTAAATTCTGGAAAATCAATCTTCCTATGATGAGAAGATACATTTTCTAACTGAGTTATTTTCAAATCAAAACTGAAAGCCCCAAAATTGGAAAATTATTTGTTAATATGTCCAAAATCTAAATTTTGAATCAATTTTTTACATTTTGTGGCCAACTTAGCACCCATACTATCAGCTTTTCTTTTCAAATTACCAGATTCTAACATAAGCTTTTTATAAATTTTCTTCTTCATCTGATATCGCCGAACACCAAAATTACTCTTTTTTAAAAAAGCAACGCATGGTTAACATTGCTAAGGCGAAAAATGTCCTTTATTCGAGAAAAGTAAATGAAATTTATTCATTAACTTTGTCACAATTTAAAAAATAATTTTGTTTTAAATTCATTTGCTGTAAAGTTGGTGTTAATTAAAACTTTTATTTTCCTTTCTTTGTCACCGTTTTGCCGCTAAGTGCAATGTAAACACTTACTATGGCATAATAATAATTTTCATTGATTGTTTCAAACAATATTGCAAATATCATGGATCAGATAATTCGCTATTTACCAATCAGAAAGCGAATAAACCGCATTGTTTACATTAAAAAATTATATAATGGGTAGAATTCATATGTTTTTATTGAATAAAGAAAAAAATTCATATGCTCTACAAGTTTAATGCAGTTTAAAGCGAAGGTCCCGTTATGAAAAGTTAAAAAAAAAAAAAGTTGTATTCTTGATAGTCTACATTTTTCCCGAATCTACATTTTTCACCACACTTCCATGCCATGCCTGACCTGCAAGAGGGCGTTTCACCTTCAGATCAAAGGTGGACCATCCATAGAATCGACCTTCTATACAGAAACTGAGGAATTACTACAACAACTTTATTGATTTCATCACTAATGGTTGTTTTGCAAACTGAATACTGATGAAGACAATTCGTGTGAAATGAATCAGATGCGATTTTCCCATTTTATTCTGAAATCCCCTATTTTCTGAAACTGTATAGCCAGATTTTGCTATTGCCATATTATCATACGACAGCATAATAAAATATACATTTTTTATTCTTATAATATGTATAATAAGATTAGATGTTGACGTCATGGCTTAAGGGTAGCGCGTTTTCCCCGTGAGCTGGGCGTCCAGAGTTCGAATCCTGTTTTGGGCGTGATTGTTCTTTCCCTGTGTTCTATCAGTGGGATGTGTGAATGAGCCCCCCCTGCAAAAAGGGATTGTGCAAGTGAATGTGTGTTTGTGTGCCATCTTCATTTGAGATAGACCTCTGCATTTGGTCTGCATCCCCTTTCCGTATTGACACGACATCACCATCCTCATTAATAATATTAGATTCCTCTAAGTTTATAAATTATGCATTAAAGCTCTAACGGTTTAATGAAAGTAAACGGCGTTCGGGATATCACATAATTTTCCTCCCCATAGTTGTCAACATCTTAAAAAGTATAAATGACACTCACCCAATTAATATAAAACATTGTAAGTTACCTCCACAATGTAATTCCACGTTCTTAATTCATGTTATTGAATGTTGGACAAAATCGTGAGAAATAATGTTTCTGGAGCATTTTGTGCTAATAGGAAAAGAATGTAATATTATATTATATTATATTATATATATATATATATATATATATATACACCAATTCCCCCCTCCTTATCATATTGGACTTCAACTAGAGGGCATAGCCTTAATTTTTCGTCTCTATGGTGCTCTTTAAATCCAGCATCCGAGGCATCTTGACCTCCTTACTTGCGATTACTCTTCCCCTCCCTAGCGGCATAGCAAAGTTTAATGAGCCCGACTCATTGTATTTTTTCGTCAGCAGTCATCTTGAATGGTTTTCATATTATTACATTTTATGAATATAATAATTATTTTATAATACGAGCAAGATATCTTAATTATGATGTTGGACATATCGTTCTAATAAGGCGGGCAAAGCGTAATTCGCCGTGTTATCGTCTGCTTAAAACCGGGCATAATCGCAGTATTGTTTACTCTCCGAAGTGTCCTCTAAGATTGGCAACTTGAACAAGAATTCACTTTTTGACACCGGTCACTACTCCGCCATTGACTCTTTTACATTAGCAATCCCAATTCGTAGCAACGGAAAAGAGGGGTAATGGGTAGTATATTTTGCTATAGATGTCATAATAGATTCATAATCTGATGACCAAGACGACACTTTCGCCAATCACTCCTCTTCCTCTCTTTCAAATTTCCAATCCACATCAGTTATATCAGAATTAAAAAGGCCGGCGTCCTGGTTTAGGGGTAGCTTGTCTTCCTAGCCCGCTGGTGTGGTGTAGAGAGGGGGGTGTCAGTTCAGGTGTCATCCTCGTCATTTGATCGTGGTTCAAAATTACGAGGTCCGTCCCAAAATAGCCCCTATGTTGCTTTAAACGGGACGTTAATAAAACTAATCTAAAACTAAACTTGTCTTCCTAGTGTTTTGGGCATCATGGGTTCCAGTCCAGGTTCGAGCATGGTTGTTATTCTGCGAGTAGAGTGAATGTGGGTCCCTGTAAAAAGGGGCTGTGCAAGCGAATGTGAAGCATGAAGTAACTAACGTCTTGGCCCTTGGTGGCGCTACTGATAATTTACGCAATGGACTCTAATTTAGGCTTAAAATCGCTGACAGCGATCAGCGGACTTGTCAATGACAAATGCAATTAAAAACAACAACATAATCAAAAACGGGAGGAGAGGCATTTGGTAAATTTAGAGTTTCGAACCGAATTGAAACCTTCACCGTTTGACTAACTATGGCTCTGATCCAACTGCGTTTATAATTATTAAATTAGAGTCTTTTTAAATGTTAAGTTATAAACCATTTCAGAAATTATTTAAAAATGAATTAATTATTTTCATACATAATACTAACTTTTATATCGTTTATTTTATATTGTTTATATCATTTAAGTTATCTATAAAACATTTTAAAGCAATCTACGTGAATCGTAAATTTCCAGACAGTACACTGTAATTACAGATTTCGTATATTCACATTTTAGTAGTGTATGCTGTAGAAAGTAATATATTCGGAAAGAAATGCGTGACATTAATCTTGTTTATTCAATAGGTTTCTAAATCACTCAGTGTCGCGATATCAATGAACTGATTACATAAATAAAAGTTGCTATCAGCTAAGTTTACCTTTCATAAAGCACTCGTGATCGAGGTAGCGTGGCCGAGTGGTCTAAGGCGCTGGTTTTAGGCACCAGTCTTTCGAGGCGTGGGTTCGAATCCCACCGCTGCCAAGTGATGTTTTTTTTTTAACTCTAAAATACATGCGATTGAGATTTACATTATTAATTATATCCAAATTAAGAGAGAAACAAAAGCAATTGTTCCTTCCTAATGACAAAACATTTTGTTAATGGGAAAACACTTGTGTAAAGTTTGATGTATCTTTTCATATAGACATACAGTTTATGAATGACATTTATCGCAAGTGATTCAAGCCGAAACATTAACATTTTATGTTTGGATGTGAATAATTGTTGACTTACGGCATTTTGAGATGCTACCAACAAAACGTTTACAATTTAATTCGCTAGTTGAAATTAAAATAATATCAGACCTTATTCTAAAATTAATATGCTGTATTCTTGATTAATTATGCATGCACTAAAAGAATTTTTTCACCAAAGGCTATATACATCTCAATAAATAAATATAAACAATGCTGATAATAATAAATTAAATTTTGATCTTCATAAAAAAATTCATTGTTGAATTAAAACTTTCTAAAATTTATTTATATTACAAAAATTCAAAGTCAAAAAAGTGTAAACAAATAATTGTTAAAATATATAAAATTCTAGGTAAAGAAACAAAAATGATATTGGTGTAAAAACGAAGTAAAGGAGTAAGCATTGGCTCTATGTAAAAATCAGAAACTACTTATTTGTTTTGCACTACAAAATAAATAAATGATTAAATAAATCATGGCAATTTTTTTTTTCTTTCTGAGATTTTTTCAAGCTTGAATTAGAGCAAAACACATAATTTAATACCAGTTCCTATTTACTTGAAAAATATTACATGCTGCCCAGATTCGCATATTATTTTGATTTGTTTCTGTTTGGCATACTATTTCATGTCAAATAATTGATTTATAGACAAATTATTAAATAAATTATGTTGTTGTTGCTTATGGCACTTGCAATTGACAAGCCCACTGATTAAATCAATGATTCAAGCTGAGCTTGTGCAGTGGCTTTTGAGGATAAAGGCGCCTGAGCACCCAAAGGCAGAAGTCTGACTTCTTGCTCAAGGAAATGGCCCTCACAAACTCGCTTGCACAAACCCCTTTTTACAATAGGCATTCACACACCTTATATATAGAACACAAGGGAAGAACAACCATGCTCCAACCAGGACTTGAACCCATGACGACTAGATCACAGGGAAGATGCTCAAGCCTTAAGACAGGAAGCCAGCATAAATTACGTTATTACGTTAATGAGTTAAGGGTATCTCAAATTCAACATCGAATCGCTAAATAGATTTTTAATTACTACATAGTTTGAAGGCAATGCCATTTTACTTCATTACATTATCTTTGCTGCATATCGGTATTTAGCATAATTAATTCATCTGTGTCTAGCATGATTAATTTTTTTTAAATTTAACAAGTGTTTTTTTTTTATTTAGAAATAACAAAATGAATCCCATTTCAATGCTTTCAACGCCACTTAAAAATCTGTCGAAGCATCATCACTTACCCTTTCTATCTCGGGTTCTAAAAATCATTTGTATGCTCCGCCCCCTTACAGCCTATTTCTGGTTCCGCCACTTATACCAACCAAAACACAAACTCGCATGATTGATTCGCAGCTTAGTATCGAAAACTGAGCTGTGAAAAAAAAAAAAAAAACCGTCGTAACAGGAATGTTGAGAGTTAGAGTAGAAAACGAAAGCTACATACAACTGGAGACAAAAAATAAAATCAACGAGAGAAATAAAAAAGAAATGTTGAGAGGGGAACAGGAATAAAAAAAAAAAACATTCGAACTTCGGAGCGGTTCCTTTTTAATCCGCAGGTGGGCTCTGCAACGACAAAACGATCCTCCATTCACGTAATCTTTCAGAAGTCGCCGAAATAAAAGACAGTGGGCGTTATAGCGCGTCAAAAGTTCCACCAGGTTCTTCTTTTGTGTTCGTAAAGAGTTATGAGTTTGTCGTTTGGCATTCCGAATGTTCTGCAGCACAAAGGTTGAGGTCTTTGGCGGCGAGGTTAATGCGAAATGAGAGAAAAATCCGAGAATTCCCTTAATATTCGCAAAAAAATTTTGTAGCCAGAGAGTTATTTTGTGTGGAACATGCAATTTCGAAAATTGCTCTCTTTGAAAAGAACAGTTTGTTATAGTTCGAGTTGAGATGTTATTTGGAGAAAATGCAGACGATATTGACTTTTAAAATTGTCGGGTTGTTCTAATAAAGAAAGAGAAAGGAAAAACATAGAAAGATTCTTAACTGAATTTTTATTTCTAGAATGTTTTCAAGGATGCCTTTTTATCTTTTCATTTTATGTATTTTTGAGCTTCTTTTCTTATATAGTTTATTTATGCTTCCTTCATACACTGAAAATTTTTTATTGAGATCTTTATTAAATTCAACTTGAGCCTTTGTTAAAAGCATAAATGTTTTTACTTGGTGACATAATTTAAATTCTATTTTTCCTGCTTTATGTCATAATAATATTTTGTATCTTTGCAATTTTTATTTATTAATTTGCCTAGCACAATAGATTGTTTGGTCTTTTTCTTACATATTCAAAAAGAGGAATCGAAAAAGCCAAATTTTTATTTATGAAAATTTACATTTTTTACGAATATTTACTTAAAATAATAAAATTAATTTGTTTTAAAAATTACTGTTAATGCTTTAAATATTAATATTTGAAGAGACAGGTTGTTCTAATTATATGAAAATTTTACTGGACAATTACAACAGAGTTAACCAAATATTTTTTTAAAAACTTTAACATAATTAATTTTTTCAAATGGTCATGATTTTATGATTTATAACTTATTGATTTTATGACTTAAAGAATTTCATTAAAAAATTCTCCTGGGCAATATTAAAATATAACCACATAATGTGAAATAATATATCCATTCTGAACTATTTTTTTATAGGTGATTTGCGATGGATGTTTTATTACCATTTTTATAATTTTTTTATTTCGATTAAAGTATTCGAAATACCGAAGCAACAAAAAATTAAGAATGCATATAAACTGAACATATTAGTGAAGTAACATGCATGTCTAACAATAATAATGGAACAACATGTATTAACTCATAAATAATACAACTAATTTGCAGCTGTCAGTATAGTAATAACTTCTATTACTTTTTGCCAAATTAGCAACATTTATTTTAAAGTGATCTGTTAGTTTTAGATCATTGAGATTTCAAATGAATTCATTAATTTCTGTGATAATTGTAGCACTAACCACCAATGTCTGTAAAAATATTGAAATTAATTTAAACAAGGGAAGAAAAATAAATGAAATTGGGAAGACAATGAAATTGTTAGTAAACGATAGTAGACAGTAATGAAAACAACAACAAACATATTAACCAACGATTTCTAATACTAATGTTTTTCTTTTCTTTCTACGATGCTAAAGTGGGAATTATCAAGTATAGCAGGGTCAATATAGTGAACTTTATTGAGCACTGATTGCAAAATAGCAAACAGTTTTTATTAAGTTTAGGTAAAAATAAATAAAATACATTTTAGCTAAAATAAAAATATATAGAACAACTTTCATTGAATACTGGCTCCTTATTGTGATTAGTTGGTTCCCCGATATTAAAGGTCGATAAGATTTTTAATTAAATAATTTATGTAACTAGATCTTAATTGTTTCTTCTGTAAAATATTCTTTTTCCAATTTCTATCAGTTTCCCGAAAATTCGTAAAAAAATGATACCCTTTGCTATTTTTAGCTTTTTAACAATATAATCTAATTTCTAACCTGAAACAATGTAACATTTGGCATTTTCTTTTTCTTTTAAATTTTAATATTTTGTAGAATTGAATTCCCCTCAGAATTAAGTAAATATATCATATCTAATACTATAATACGAGGAATGGTTGCCAAGTCGAAAATCGCCCCAGAATTAATAAACTCCGGTAAACTTGGAGGTCTGGGGTTTTTGGCCACGAGGAATCGATTGGTGCCAGTTTTGCAGCGCTACGGTCGAGCAATTCGGAGTTACAGATAGGATATTTTCAAACTTTATTAGTTCGCCATAATGGCTACTTAAATTTTCAAGCGGTAACGTGCTGCCATTTATAGCCAATATGGCGAACTAATAAAGTTTTATGTTTATGCTGTTATAGGTTTATAATATGTTTCTTATGTATGTATATATGTTTGGTTTTTCTAAATAAATTTGTCAAAAATATTGAACTTCAACACACTTCAATCTTTACCTTTACTTTACCTTTGTATAGAATAGTTCCCTTTCCAAACTCTAACTTTGTTTAGAATAGTTTACAGTGGTGCACTTTAACCGGTTATCTTTTCACCAATGGTTTCACAAATTTTCTTATGGCATGTATTGTTTTGATAAATCACAATTGAAAATTTAAATCTTCGAGTTAGCTTCGATACCTGTTTTCTCCGAGCGGAGCTCGGTCACCCGCTGGTGCATTCTTAAAATCATCTACGCCAATGACTTGATTGTTAAAGTACAATAATTCAGTTTAAAATTATCAATAACTTTTTATTCTTCTAGAATTCTTGTGTTTTTATATTATTGTTCGTGATGCGTTTAATATTCGTTCGAAATTCTATTCGAATCAACTCTTAAATTTATATTTTTTAATATTTATTAAATACGTGAATAGAATTTACATCTATATATATATAAAAAATGGCAGTACTGCATTCTTTTCTCTTAATTTAGGATGATTCAAAATTTATTTTTGCACATTAATATTTTTAAAAGTTATCGATAAAAAAACGTCACAGTTTGGCCTAATTTTTAATTAAGAATGTAATTTAAATTCCCTCCCCCCTTTAAAAAAAAAAAAAAAAAAAAAAAAAAAAAAACTTCGAGGTGCATATTTCCGCCATCCATACATTTGTGTCAATCTTGACATTTCTAGGATAAACAATTTATCTCGCAGATCGCTCATTGTAATAATTGAATACTAATATTAAATAGTATTTAATTTTTAGAAACAAAACTGGTTTATTATTATTATTAATTTAATAAAATTAATTTTTTTTAAGTTTTTTGAAGGAGAATTTATCTTGAATATATTATACAAATAAAGAAAAAAGTAATACGAATGTTGAAAGAAATGAATACATAATTGATTCCGAATTGATTCAATTGCGTAATCGTTTGCTGTCGTGTTTCAATCAAGATATTTTTATGAAAAATATCAAACGATTTGAGTGTTATTAATCTTTTAATAAAATGTTAATGAAACAATAACTTGTAATTAATCAGTGATTATTATTTCACAATCGTACCATTTTAATCATTTGCCGAAAATAAATCGACTCCCAATGATCCATTTATTACGACACATTTATTTCATACCCGTTTTTGAACTGGGTATCGTGCAAACGGGAGTAATGAATTTCACAGCAAATTACATAGTTTGGACGCCATTTAAATACAAAAATAATGGATTTCACGGAAAATTGCGTAACATTGGCTAATCATACTGAAAAAAAAAAAATCAGATCACAAAATCTTCATACCAAAAAAGTTCTTTTCAATTCTCTTTTTATTTCTTCACTATTCCTCAGAAAAGAGCACTCTGTTCATGTGCCTTTATTTCAATATAAATCACTCATTTCCAGCTCAGTGTTCTTTCTGTATTAACGGCGAATCGTGACAATTCTTGTCCACGCCAAATTAAAAAGCGATTTAATCGCCAAGTGAATAGATTGCGCAATTTTCAACAGCCAATTTTCCTAAGGGTTCAGTGAGTGATGTTACACGTAACAAACCTCTGGGACCCGGCTAGTGGAATGGTCTGCGCCATTTAAATAATAAATCACTCTGAATCTGCGATATATCACAGTAATGCACTTGTGTAAGGCTCTTCTTGGTAAACCTTTTGGGAAATGTCGCTTTTGCGCAAGCATTGGCGACTAAATGTGGGCTCCCGTCGTCGCCATTTCGCTTAGTTGTCGGAATGAATGTTGAATAATTAGATTACTGGAGAGCACAGACATGTGGGTCAATGACTTTAAAAGCTAACTGTCGAATCGCAAGCATATGGTGGTCATATTTCACAGTGTTTACGTCTACTGTTTTGAAGTTGACAAATGACTCTCCTACTGTTTTAATGATTCCATTAGCTGTGTTTGGGAAATCAGAGAAATTGAAAACACATTAGTGCTTTAAATCATTTTTATTTGCACAAAACGGCGTTGTTAGAATATATGGTGATTTAGTGATGACTTATGAAATGTAAATAATTAGCGCCATGAGAGATTTTGCTGCCATTTGATGATGATTAAATGATTTACATAAAAATGTCCTATAAGAAAATGTAGGTGTTATATTCTATTCGTTCTTTTGTTGGTCATATTTTTACAACCAAAGTATGAAAAATTGATATAAAAAGTAAAATAATTTGTTTTTAAAATCGGAATGAATGTTACTTGTTCTTTCAGAAAAATTGAAATCGCTTTAACTATTTATTTATTGCCGGTGGAATAATATTAATTATGAAATTAATAAATAAGAAATTAGTTTAAGTGGTATGGATATCGAATTATTAATAAAGTGTTCTTCGTATAAATCATACTGACATTAATTCCAATTTAAAAAATTTCTATTTATGGTATAAATATAATTTTATAAAAAAAAATTTGAAAAAAAAGTATTGATTTGAGAAAAAAGAAAGCATGTCTGAAATGTGTTTTGTTATAGAAATTTTCCATGTATCATATGGGATTACAAATTTGTAATCCGTAACAGAATCTAAAATTTTCAACAACCAAAATTCAGATTTTACATTTTGTTTTGATCGTATAATTCTAACTGTCTGTAACAGACTAATACGTAAGTTTTATTTGCAATGACTTTTCTATCAAAATTAAACCATAAAAAAATTAAGCAGTCTTTTTTTTATCATTCAGAAACTCATAGATAATTATATTTTCTGAAAAGTTTCCCAACAAAATTTCCTAATGAAAAACAAAAATTAAAAGTCCGTTTTAAATTTTTAAATGTAATAAACTTAAAAAAATTCCAAATAGATTTATTTTTACTTTTGAACAAATATACTGATAAATGTAAACGTTATAAGCAATGATATAAAATAAAAAATGTTGATATTTTCTCCAAGTTGATATAGTTCTTTGTTGAGCAGACGATAATCAATATCTTTTTTCAGAAAAAAAAGAAATTTTTATAGAATATTTTTCAACATTAATTAATAAAATAGTTTTTAAGAAAGGAAATTAAAATATTATAAAAGTAATTTTTTTTTCCTTCGCATAATTTGTTTTTTCTATTAAATGTCAGGAGCTAAAGAAGGGTTTCAATGTCAGTTTTCGAGAAAGCAAATCATAAAATTTTTTAATTCCAATATTACAAAAGTAGATAAATTATTAATACTTATTCGCATATTCTGTTGACGAATTCTCGTAAAGAATAGGAACATGATTTTTACTTTCTTGTATTCGTAATATAGAGAAAGCGTTGTCAACGACAAAACACCCAATTTCAAAACTTCGCGGAATCTCCACGTTCTAAACTTACCTGAGTGCGAAGAACACATTTTTGGAAAATGCCAGTCTATTTGTCTACTAACAAAGATAAATAAAAAAAACATTGAGTTGAATTGTTAAAATTTGGTATTCGATCTTTACACCAAATATGTAGATTTTTTTATCAAATTTTGAATAAAACTGTTCAGAGGAAGTCTGTTTGTCTTGCTATTCGAATAAACTTAATTTTTTTTTTAATACAAAAGGAACAGAGTTGAACATGGGAAATTTGGCACACAGGTTTAACATTTATAGTATAGACAAATAGGCCAAATCAAATTAAAAGCTGATTTTCTATACATTCCGTTCTTTCAGAAACATGTAATCGTGATAATTCAAAAAACGTAGTGACTTAAATGTATCAAATTTGGAATGGGATTAAATGATTGTAAGTACAGTTTTGTTTCATTAGAAGGGAAAAAAAACCGTATTTAAAACACAAATTCGATTTCTTATTTATTTCATTACTAAGCGTATTCCAGGGATTAACTTGAAAAACTCGCCAAGGTAGATTCAGTAAAAATGTTCAATTCACGTTAAAAAATATTTCGTAACTCTGACAAATTTATTAGAGTATGCTAGAACGGTTTGGGGAAATCCTCCCCTCTGGTGTTCCTAAGTTCATTTTTAGATATTGTAGTTATAAAATCTAGTTTTTAATATTCAATCGTGTTTATTCAGAGCTTATTGCATCCCATATCCTATTTATCTGTTCCGAAGAGAATCGGTCAGAATTTTACTCTTCATACTAAAAATCACAAAATTTATTTCTGCCAACTGTATTGCTATAAGCCCTTACAAAAACTTCCAAATCAATTGATTAGGCTCATAAAATCAGTTCCACATTGAAATAATTACAATTTTAATAACTAATTCATGCAAAACTATAAAAAAATCTTTATATTCAATAAATGATAAAAAAATCTTCCAGCGCTATTTTTTTTTCTTACCTAGATTATTTACCATTTATTTTGTTTTGGATCAGAATTCAAACACACAAGTAGATTAAAAATTTCGTCTCTTAATTCAGCAGTTACCACTCGTGCCATTTGATTCATACGTCCATATTATTTGATTAGAAGAATTCCTTTTCCTATTATAGCAAACGGATGACAGAAAAGGTTCACAACGGATGACAGTCATGAAAACATGAGGTATGTTCTCAAGCTTCATTTGATTCTAAATCCAGACACTATATGGGTATTTTGATGCGAATCTTACATGTCATTTCATATAAATCTAGTAATTATCTAGATTAATATGAGCAATTATTATCCATGATTCTAATGTTTACTATCCCAGTTAAGTAGTTCTAGTAAGAAATAGGTGTTCTAGTAGAAAACTTATTAGAAACTACTTATTTCATTCTAAGAACAATTTCGAGTTCAAATAAAATTCATTATACTCACAAATCAGTACTTCAATTGAATAAATAAAACTCTTTCAATCTCAACAATATATTAATTCCAAACTAAGCCGAAACATTGAAAGGGAAAGGAAAAAGAACCTTATCCAATTGATTTAGTGTCCAAGATTGCTTCCCATGTCTTCCATTTTGGGCATAATAGTTATTAAATTCTGTCTTTAATATTTTCGAGCCTTTTCCATCGTATAATCTTAATAACAGTAGATTTATGTTAGCTTGCGAGCAATTTGGTTTTATTTAATTTTTGTATTTTTGTATATTCTTATTTTCTCCACTTTTTATTTGCATTTGTGAATATATCCTTTCCATTTGAATTTTTTTTCCCATTACCGATTGAGTGTCGACATATATTTGTAAGCAATGTGTTAGGTTGGCACTTAAGAAGCTTATACTCAGAGCCTCAAATATTATGTATATATAGTCATGTTTATAGGGGACATAATTGATTCCAGATCCTGATGTCTGTATGGGCTTTCAACAAGAGTTCTTATACAATCTCCAATAAAAAATAAATAAAGTTAATTTACTGAAGGAATTCCAAATACAGAGTGCTGCAGAAAAATCTGAACAAGCAATTTTTAATATAACTTCATTAAAATAAATTAATCAACAAAATATAACTAATAATTAGAGCAGACTTTTATAAAATTAAGTATTATTAGAGTAGATAATGACTAATCAGTTAGAGCTAATTATTAATTATTAATCATTAATTAACTAATTATTAGAGCAGACTTTCAGAATATTATTATTATTATTTTTAATTGGTCTCGCAGTGATTACTTTTTGCATTGATGCAGAGACACAAACGCTTATTCAAATTTCCAGCAATGGGCCGAAAATGTACTTTTAATCTATCCCATTTCCATCGAAGTCATTGCTATAAAAAATCCACACTTTCGTGTAGTTTAGTGAAAACCTTAGATTCCAAAATGAACCATACACTGTAAACCATGGGACTGATATTCAGTGAGTAATTTACCCATTCTCCTGATGATATCACGACCAGGAAATGTGCCTTGCAGCACCCCTCTGTCTTTTTTTTTTTTTTTTTTGACTTTGTGAGAGGGTACGGAGTTTTGTTGAAGCATCCACTTTACATGAAGAACGTTTTGGCCGACGGAAATACAACGGCTTTTAGAAATCTCGCTGGTACACTTTTTGATTTATTTTAACTTCCTCTTTCACAAAAGCCAGAGCTTTTTGGCCGCTTGTGCAATTTCCACCCCAGATTGTGAGAGACTTTGAATGTTGGCGATATTCAAAAATCTTCGAAGTGCTTGGAGAATCTATAGACCAGATCCTATAGTTCTGGGTCTTATGAGCTTGCTGGAGAGTTTCTCAATAGTAAAAGTGAATCTCCAAGAGTTGATCATTCAAAAGATTCCAGTAACTTTCTTCAGTGAGAAACTGGATTTTTGGGGGACTTGTAAGATTTCAATCTGTTTCTGTTTTTGAGACTCGTTGCACCAATCAATCTCTTATTCGCAATTAGTTAGAGCGATCTTTCTCATAGAAACAATTTTATTCCATTGCAGTCGTTTTCTAATGATCTGACGACTATTGAAAGTGTTAATCGAACATCTTCCTGGAGGTAGACCAGCATTGTAAACTTTTTGAAACGACAGATTTCGTCAGACACCATTTGACCAAAACACATTAAGCGAAAGAATGATTTTACACTGTTTGTATTCCTTGCTTAAACAATACTAAAACAACAACTCTTTTACCTGACATTATATTTAAAATATAAAAAGAACAATCGTAAACTAAAAGACACATTATAAAATATTTATAATTGAAGCTGTAGGCAAAAAGAAATGAACTCAAGTTAAAAAGAAATCAATTTTCATTCCTTAATGCAATAATTTGGTCCAAATTTTTTTTTAGTGCACCCTATATTATAGTACTAAATACTACACTTCTTTAGAAACATTTTAAGCTCAGATTAAATTCATAAGATTATTTTTCATGTAAAAGCAATAACTCAGTGGAATAAATAAAGCTCTTTTAACCCTAATAACATATTAATTTTAAACTAAGCAAAAACACAAAATGCAATATATACATGCATATATATTCAACCGTTTTTATATTCAAGTATTCTCCCTTTTATTTAATATCAGGCATCATATATCTAAAATTCCAACTTTAACATTCAATCATATTTATCCAAAAAATATGTGTACCCAAAGTTGAGTATATCAGTGAATAATTCGCAAGTACGATCTCATGATAAAACATGATTGTCAAATATATTTGCTACAAGTTCTTGGAGCAGCATCCAGTTCAAATTAAATTCCTTATACGTACAAAATCAATTCTTCAATGAAACAAACTGTTTTAATCCCAACACTAACAAACTAGATGAAAAAAAAAAAGAACCTTATTCCATTGGTTTTATTCCCAAAATTGTCGGCCATTCTTCTTCCATTTCAAACACCGCGGATTTAATATTTAACCGTGTTTACTCAGGATATAGCTCATACCGAATCCAGGTGCCTGTATGGGCGTTTCGATGTGAATCACTCATAAGTTGAGACTCGCACCATAAAGCAAGTAAAAGCTATATGTACCCAAAGTTAAGTATATCAGTGAATAATTCGCAAGTGTGATCTCATAATAAAACATGATTACCAAATGTATTGCCACAAGTTCTTGGAGCAGCATCCAAATTAAATTCCTTATACGTACAAAATCAATCCTTAAATGAAGCAACAAAAACTCTTTTAATCCCAACTGGAGGAAAAAAAGAACCCTATTCCATTGGTTTCATTCCCAAAATTGTCGGCCATTCTTCTTCCATTTCAGACACCACGGATTTAATATTCAATCGTGTTTACTCAGGATATAGCTCATACCAAATCCAGGTGCCTGTATGGGCGTTTCGATGTGAATCGCTCATAAGTTGAAACTCGTACCACACAGCAAGAAAAAGCTCTCTACCCGGGCGGTAGGGTCCCCCCTCAATTCAATCGAAATGACAAACCATCTATTTATACTTGCCCAGGTTCACATACATATTTTTATTATTCCCATTCAATTCACATTATTATTTTTTCCTTGTTTCTTTTATTCCCCTGCAAGTGTTGCTACAAGCCCCCAGCACCACACGCCGTGCGGAAATGTGGCTTGTCATTAGCGCGGTTGCCGCCACGTTATTTGCGGGCCGCCTGACACGCCTAGCTCGTTTCTCCCAGGGATGGCACACACACATCGCAGGTAGCAAATGAATTTATTATGGAATTATTCGTAATTATTACACGCCGCGTTTAACTGTGACTGCTACAAGGTGTGTCCCGTGCAGCTTCCCCCCCCCCCTCAATCCCCGAGTTCACTTTCCCTTTCGATACTAATGGTTCCGTATCAGATGGGTATGGTAATTAGATTCTTTTTTCCTTCTATATCTTCCGACATTTATATTCTTTATTACTGCCATAACAATACACAATAGGAAATATATTTTTTAATAGATTCTTTTTGTGTTGGGAGGTGTTGTTGTTTTTTTAACATAAAAGGGGGTCAATCGTTTACAGTTTTTCTGTTTGGAGGATTTCTCCGTATAGGTTTTTCGATAGTGTTTGAGTTAACTTATAATCTGAATTGCTAATGCGCATGCGCTGCTGATGATTCCACCAACCCCTCGGGCGCAGAACCGTCGATTCTTTACCACTTAATGAATTTCGGTTCGATGCTGGTAGCCTAGAGGCAGCCGTCAATTATTAATATTAAAATAATGCCTAGTTATTTTTGATTTCTTTCGCACATTCAATTACTTTGCACCGCTATCATCTCTTTGATCGGACTTTTTCTTACCAGTAGCGTAAAATTAATACGTAATTTTTAATGAATAGGGTCTATATTTGAATTTGTTTTTTTCTGCTTTCTATTTATGCATCAGTGGATGTTACCTTGGAACAAGTAAATTTTTTCACCCCTACCCTTGACAAACATTTCATACCCAATAGCGATTTTGCTCATTCTTGTGAAAAACGAAGCTTTATGTTTCATTGGCTTACATTTTCTGAGAAGGCTGTTATGCATATGTTATGCTAATTTGCAAGGGTTTTCAAAATGATTTGTTGAATTATTTGCAGGCCGTTTTTGCTAATTCTTGCATAATTGTTTACTGTAATGACTTGATCCTTGAGTAGAATTTCAGACAATTCTTTTATTTACAGCCATATATATAAACAGAATAACAATTTGTTCTAATCTAGGTTAAATGTTTGCTATTTACACAACAGTCGAAGGTTGAAGGTTTATCCTGAAAAGAGTTCATGGAAAGAGTTCTCCATCAGTTCGGAGAAATAAACACCACAAGACGCTAACAGGGTGTTAGTCAGAACGTCTACTCCAGTGTGGAGCGTATATAGTACAGCAGTTCGCAATCCAAAACGTCTCCTCTCCTCTTCAAAGAAAGACACGCTCTTTATTTGTTTCCAAACTCCATCTCTTCAATCTCCATTCGTCCCCGTCGGCTCTCCATCGACCAATCACCTAGAAAAAGTTTCAATCAATTGTGGCACCAATCTGGTGGTGGTGAGGGAATGTCCATCAATGATGCGTCCTAGCAATTGATCGTTTCGGAACACGCGTCAATGATATTCCTTCACAAAGTGATCACCCGGCATCCAGAAGTTAGATATTCCTTTCCTTTAAAATGGAGACAGGTTCCTCCCCTACAATGAACTTCACGTATTGTCTTTCAGATAAATTTCTAATGACCAGAGGTAAGGGCCATTCGGCGATAAGAAGAACCCCTATTCAGCAATCTAGAGGCATTCATCAATGGAGGACGTTAACAGGTCGGAAACAGCTGTCTGGAAATGTCGCTTCTTGTAAATGGGACAGGGGAACGTTACAGTACTCAATATTACTAGTTCTAGGCAAATTGGGCTTTTTGGAAAATTGCTTGTCGTTGTATCGAGTGTACAATCATTAGACGAATACTTGATTAAAGAAAAACTTAATCAGAACTGGGTACATGCATTTGAATAGTATCTAACCAGATTCCTTTATTCTTTAACATTATTGCCATTAAGAAATAGGACCTCGAAACAAGAATAGGATCTAAGCCTCTAAAACCAAAACTCTGGTAAAGATGCCACCACTTTCACAACTTAAGCTTAAATCCACAAACTAAAATGGACTTCAAAGAAATTAATACAGTGAACCCTGCCTTAATGAGCATAATTTGCTGTCGGAACATAATAGTGAAATTCGTTAAGGGAAACAACGTTTTTACAAGAATCAATGTAAAATAGGGCAATGCGCTGAATTTCAAACCCTGGGAGTGATTTCCAACCCACTCTCTGATAAATTTGTCATACCAGAAAACGCCGCTCAGGGCATTGGCATACGAAAGTAGCGAAATATTAACTTTTGGCATGAATTTAGCATTTTTATTCAATCTGTCTTGTGATAATTGGAGAGCTATTTGGCGATTAATCCCCGACACGCGTTAATAGCATCAAAAATGGAGTTTGTGTTTCAAACACGTTTTTCTCAACCAATTGAAATAAAGATTTGAGACAAAACAGCAATTGCAGTCCCGAATTCTCATACCAAATTTGGTAGTCTTTGCGTTTTTTGAATTATCGCGCATATTTACTTTTGAAAGTACAGACCGACAGATAGTCCAGTTGCGGGTTAAGTTGATACAGCTCAAAGTTTGACAGGTGTCTACGCTGTAAATGTTAAATCTGTATATCAAAATTCATCTGTCTGATTCTTTTCCTTTTGTAGTTGTCATCTTAAATTATATACGAATAGCCGGACTTCCTAAGGATTAATTATTCTCAAAATTTGATAAAAATCCACTAATTAACCAATTTTTAACAGCCCATTCAAAGATTTTCTCAATTATATATTTTATTTGTCACAGACAAACAGATGAATATTTTATAAAATTATTTGTCTTTAACTCAGGAAACGTGGAAATTCGTCAAAATGTCAAGTTTAAATTTCTTGACGATTACTATACTTTTTTTTATACTACGTGCACGAGAAAATAATAACACATTCTTTTGTTGTAAAAAGATATAGTTCATCAATGGTGGTTGACCTGACTGTATTAATACTAATGATATGCTTTCATTTTGCTCTACCAATATATCCTCAAAATAATAAAATAGTGTCTTGGGGTCAAAAAAACATTGCAAAACGATAGCACAATAAAATAAGTTTAAAACGATTTAAAAATTTCTTTTTCAAAAATATGAAACAAAAGAGATTAAATGAAAGGATATAACAAAAAGGAGATCTAGAAACCTTCAGAACTATTCACAGATTAATAATTTTAGCATATTTAGTTTTTTCTCTCTCTCATATCTTCAAACAAATGACATTTCAAAGTTTTCAAAGAAAGGGAGACGGTTGAATGACTTTGTAGTGATCTGTCTGCTAACAAGAATAAAAGATGGTTAAGTTGGAATGACTCAGACTTTAAAAAAAATATCTGTTTGTTATGGGGAAACTGGTTCTGAGCTTATAAGGGAGGGGGAGAAATTTCTTTGATACTTTTAT
>JAPMOQ010019520.1:0-12791 GCA_026543055.1 Argiope trifasciata | reverse complement strand
ACACACACACACACACACTGAGCTTTATTATAAGTATAGATTATGCTAGAAAGTCTTGGCAAGAGTGATCCTGCAGGTTTAAAATTTAATTAAATTTGAGCGTTTTTCGTAGTAACTTCCGAAACTATTAGTACAAATAAATCTCAATTCTCAAAAAACTACCTTTTCATAGCATAAATATATTTTCTGTGTTAAATAAATTTTAAAAGAAAACATTTTAATCACGTTTTCTAATATTAAACTTGGGAATGCTGAACGAATATTAAATGAATCACGAGATGCAATCTGTAGTTTCTTTCATTACCATTCTGAAAGAATTCCAAGCTTTAGAATTCCAAGAGAATACACAAATCTAATATATAAAAATGAATATTGCTTGTAGAATAGAATAATAATAATAATAAAGAATGAATTCTATTTAAGTTTCACCTTCATATATCCTTCAATTTCAATGAATATGCATTTATTGCCGACAAGAAAATAAATATCATTATTTCTATCATTTTTAAGTAAACAAGCTAACTATTTCAAATTCCAAACGATGTTTCCAAGATTATTTTTTTATCGTAGCAACGTGCCTGGTACCAGCTAGTTTTATTATAAAAGAAAAAATATTGTATATTGTAAACTTTTCAAATGGGAAAGTCAATTAAAGACTCAATTAAAAATTAATCAAAATTTTCTAGTTTTTCTGTAATAACTTCGGAACTACTAACTCCACGAGAAATATTTTTTATACAATATCAAAATTCAAGCATATACCTTTTTAATTATATTCATTGCATTTCCGCGAAGCTTTTCTTTCAGTTTTTTATTAATCCATCAAAACTTAATAAATAATTGAAAAGGCTCGAGACATTTTAAAATAAGAAAATGCATGTTGTTTAAATGAGGAAAAATGTTAGATATGCTGTTATTAAATAATGGTACAGTAATTTTATTCATGCATTTTTGGCAATATTTTTAAAATTGGTTTCATAAGAATTCTAAAGTTTACTTAACAATAATATTGCAGGTGATATATAGATTTTGAGTAGTGCTATGTTTTATATAGAATTAGATTTAGAATTTTAAAAAAAATTTAAAGCATTTGTTTGTGAAAGCGATCGGATTGCTTGGATTGCTAATATTAAATGGAATCCTATATTTTTGTATAGAACGCATAATTAACTTTTTCTCACAAATATTGAAATATAAGCAAGAATTTAACAATAATTTTATGACAATTAATAAACCACATTCTTTTAGAAAAAAAACATGAACATTTCATATGTAATAAACCAGGAACTTATAATTAATTTAGAATAATAATAATAATAATAATAATGACTTTTATGGTTTGCTCATATGGAGTCCAATAGTACTCGCTATCATTTTCAAAAAACCCAAAAATTCATGCACATATCCCTAACTGGGGTTGAAAATCTCTGTTTAAGAACCTCTTTTATGTAAAATTAGACTCATTTTTGCAGGTAAAAGGAGAAGAAACATCTATCAAGGAGTTAAGATTCATTTCCTTCACGGAAGGGTGTGACTTAATGTCCGTTAGAAATATTATAAGACAACCTAGATTTTCAAAAAATCGATGTTACAGAATTTTAGAATGTCACTTGAGGATACTATCAATGTGTGGGGTCGAACCGAAAGTGGATAACCCATCCCTATAAATATTATTTCCAGCTGTGCGAAATGACCTTGAAACTCGCGCAAAAAAGTCCACCTCGGTGGGTTATCGTTCTTCCCCATTGCATTCCGAGCACGTGCCAAGTAAATGAACACCAGAAATCCAAATACTGATGACTAAATTCCCAAATTAAATATAATTAACAGGTTGGAGGTTGGATGTAAAAATTTATATTTGAAAGGTAGGTATAATTATAGGAAAGTAATAAACAAGGATAATTAGCGTATGGGTTTTGAGATTAATGTCACATAAATAAGTAAATTAGAATTTAAAAATTTACATTAATAAAACCAGAAGTCAAGGAATATATTTTAGAGATACGATATAAAGTAACTGTGTGCCTAAGTGCTTTGAATACATTTAAATATTTTATTTCTTCGCTGTAACTTCTATTTTGTTTTGATACATGATTCTGCATTCGGTTTTGAAGTATCATTTCCATTTGATTTGATTTGATTTCTGCATCATCCGGTTGATATGTGACGAATTTTTTAAATTCATTTTTTAGAAATATTTCCACGTAAACGTAGTGCAAAAAAATACACTAATCATTAAAAAATTCGAACTCGAGATTATGACGAATTTCTACATTTTAGACTCACCGAGCTCAAAAAATATATTCATATAATGTCAGTCTGCCTATTTATGATAAAAATAATTCAAAAACGCTTTGAGCTGGGCAGTTGAAATTTGGTGTAAGATCTTTACATCAAATTTTGAGTAAAATTTACTAACAGGAAGTCTCTCTGTCCATCTGTTCGAATATAGTTTAACCTGATATCTATAAAACGAAAATAACTAATTGGATAAGATTCAGTAAACAAATTTAAAATTTTGAGACAAATCTAAACACGGATGGATTGTCTATCGGTCTGTACTTTCAGAAACATGTAAAAGTGATAATTGGGAAACGCAATGGCTTAACATATCAAATTAGGTTTGGGATTTTGGGACTACAAGTGTAGTTTTGTGTCAAATTTTTGTTTCAGTAGATTAGGAAAAACTCAACTAAAGCACGGACTTGACTTTCGGATACTATTAACTATAGCCAGGGCCTGGGATTAATCGCCAAGTAAACCAGCAAAGCTGACACGATAGATTTGGTAAAAATGCTAAATTCAAGCCAGAAGTTAATATTTTGTTACTATTTTACTGACGTATAACAGTATTAACAAATGTAAGGTGTTCTCTGGCTTTTAGAGAGTATGCTCTGATATGATATGATATGTTTATTAGAAAAAGTGCGAGGAAATTTTGAGGAGATCACTCCAGCTGATTCAATTTACTTTATAAGAAATAATTCTAAGTGACAGCTTTTCTCCTGAAACGCATTTAAATAAAACTTTTCCCACTTTTCAAATCTGATTTGCTTACGTTCCTACGTCGATAAATCAGTAATTTATGGTGGTCACAAAAGTTTTCTCTAATTATAAACCATGATTCCTTAAATGAAGCTTTATAATACAGCATACATTTTTCAATACATTTCAAAGGCTTTTATAAAATTTTTTAATAAAACAATTATGTTAGTATGTTTTAGTTTTAACGTCTGTAAGAACTCAAAAATATCGAGGCGGTGTTCAAATTCTCGCAAAGTATCAACCAACAATTCAGCTGTCACAAAAGACACAATAATAGTGATGCTTTAAGTGTATCAGTATTTCAAATGGCGATATAAAACGCTATCCTTTATGCAACCGCAGAATTGATTCTGAACAGTTATGTTCAATTTAGAATTCGTAGAATCAAAGATCACATAGTATTTTGTTTCCTTCGTTGATGATTGTTGATGTCTTGCGTTAACATCTAAATATAAAAATCATTATTTCTTTAATCAATTGCACTATCTATTGAACTAAAAATAATGAAATGACAAGATTAATATGTAGTAAACATTTTACATTATGTATTCAGTGGCTCTTTTGTAATAAAGGAAAGACCTTATAACCACGCTATACTAACAATTAGTATTAAAAAATACTATTTAATGTGCAATTTTTAATTTCAACATGCTTTATATTGATGTATAATCCTGCACTTTCGTAAAACAATTGAAATTTTTATTATTCGGTTGCTACGCGATTTATTGTGTGTGAATTCGCAAGTGATTTTTCCACTGTTAATTGTCCAGCAAAAACTTTTCCTACTTTTTTTTTCCCTTTAAAATCTGACCCACTTATATCCCCATACTAACAAATCAGTATTTAATTTAAGTGCTAACAATTAATGGGAGCAAACAATAACTTTTAAACAAAATTGGAAATCACGATTTTTGTTGATTATAATCCATATTAATTTTCTAAATTCAAGAAATCACAACTAGTTATAATATAATTAAGAGGAACAGTGTTATATGAAATGGGAGATACTATTTTGCTTAAAGGAATACAAATTTTTCTAAAGATTACCCCGATCGTTTTCTTTTTTGCTCTTTTCCTGCAATAATTCCGTTCTTTCTTCTTATAATTTGAAATAAATAAAATAATTTTTCAAGATTTGTAATAAATAAAAAGCTATTTGTTCAATCGAAGCTGTTAGTAATTCGATTTTGTTTCAGTGATTCCTTGTATTTCTTACTACCCTAATTCTACAATACCACCAGTAATTTGAATTTATTATGTTGAATTTGCCTCCAAAATTAAAAGCAAGAAACGTTTAGTTTCTTTTATTTTTCTTCACTTTGTTGCATGCGTCTATTTTATTTTACATGGAAAGGAATTTTAAAAAGTAGTTGTATTAAAATTCATGCGAATTGTTAGTTATTATTTTATTCAATAAAACCACTTATTGCTACTTAATAAAATAATTTTCTTATATATTAATGAAAACTATTAAATATTATAAATAAATTGCGATTTTTATTTTACAAACTGCCATTTTTTCTTGTACTCAAATGAAATATCTTATATTTTAATTCAAATTTTCGTATAAATTGAATTTTTTTGTGGTTTAGAGCATTTTGTTTTCTTGATTGTATAATAAGATTATTCTCTCTCTCTCTTTTTTTTTTTTTTTTGAATAAATGGTGTTTATGTAATACTTCATATGGTCGTTGTTTCCAAATAATATTTGAATCAAATTTCAATTTAATTGTATTCTCTAATACAAACAAATTAATTTCAACTTATAATATCAAAAAGACATGACTATCTAAATATATATATACGTTACATACTAACAAGGTTATTTGATGATTATATTAAAATTATTAAAAAGATTTAAAATAGTTGTTAAAATAATTGAAGAATTTATTATTTCCAGTAAAGTCTTTGGAAGATTTAGATTAAAACTATAGGAATATTTTTCATGTGGAGAAAAGGGCATATTTTAATTATTAAATATTGAATGCAGTTTAAAAAGTAATGTGTTAGCATATAAAGGATATTTTTAAACAATATATGATGATTAAACATTATCATTTCAAATGCTCCTAATTTTGATAATAATGCTTAGAGCTCTTTGCAACTATAGTCCTTTTATAATGTTTCAATGCCATTACTTAAAAATACAAAGATGTAATAGGAAAATATTTCTTTTTAAGTATTCAGTTAATAAATGTTTTAATTCCGTAACTCATATAATTATGAGAAAATTTCATTATACTTAAAAATGAATTATTTGTTTGAAATGTTAAAATTTAATCAAATTATTCGTTTATGATGCTTATTTCTATGATATGTTTATATTTTAAAGAGAAAATTTTTTAAACATCCACTGAATACCTTTTCATTCATACTTTATTAAACCCTTAAATTAATAATAAAATAAATGCATCTTGCCTTGATAAATACATAATGAATTTTTATTTGCCGCCCCAAAAAGATTTCTTAAACATCGTCTGAATCCAAAGATTTCTTATATTAAACATTTTTCCGAAACCTATCAAATAACTTTTCTCGACTTCAATCCGGAATGGAAACTTTCTTATAATCAGTTCACGCAGATAAAATTACCTAATGAAACAATAACTGAAGATAATTTAAAATTTTTTATTTTAATACACATATAATAAATTTAATATCAAAGTTTTAATTTAAAAGGAATTTCTTTGTCATTTTCTTTATTCTTCTATAGAATAATACCCTGAAAATATTTCGTTATTACGAATTTAATTATGTAATATTTTGGCTGAGATTATGTGATAATTTTTTATCATTTAATATGCAAATGACAAATTAAAAGCTACTCTGATACATTACGCAGGGACAACAGAAATAACGTTTTAATTTTGAAAGCAAGAATGTGTTAACGAACGACTTATTAGAATTACTGTATTGCTCTATTATTAGAAATTAATATTTTTCAACTTAATAGTAATGTAACTTTATATGTGGGCCAATGAAGTGAAAATTCAAATGTAAATGATGCAAAATTTTCCCATTGTGAATTTTTTAAACAATGAGAATTTACTAAGTATCTTAACATTAGGAACAGTTCTTGTAGTTCTCGTGGCGGATTAATAATTAAATTACTTACAACATATTAACATTATTACATAGTAACATTAATAGTCATCAAATTTTATAAAAAAATAAAATTCTTGACAGCAAATAGACCTTTTCACTTGCAATAGCTTTAAAAGGTGTTACACGATTATAATTACACAAAAATATCATAACTTCAAATTTCATTTCATTAAATACAGAAAAAAGATAAAAACTGAAAATTGTAATAAAAATATGCATAAATGCTACCAGATTAGAAATTACAACATCCAAAATTAACCAGAAAATATTTTCTATCAACTCATGCAGAGATTTTAAACTTATGAATAATAATTTTGCCTTCTTTTTTTATAAAATTAATAAATTAATTAGAAACTGTTTTTCTGTGATTTCAATATTGAATATCAGCTAAGTAAGATTCATAATTTTGAAACAAGTTTAGATGATGGGGCATCCCCCAATCGTCATTAGATGGTCTAAATTTTGCATAGTATGTGATGACCAGTCAAAGCAGATTTCATGCCACATCTGAAAGGGGTATAGCTCGACTTAAACCCGATATTGCTCGATCTCAGATCAAATATGGATTAACGGTAGCTTAAAAAGCAAGAAATAGGCACATGTCGAAATGTTATTTTAGATATAAATGAAAATATACGATATGGATTTATTATATTTTAACATCTTGTATTAAATTGTCTGTGTTGAATTTTTTGATTCACTAACCACTAAACTCACAACTTTATCTGTGTTTAATTGTTCTAGATGTGTGTAAGGAAAGATGAAGCCCGAATACTTGTAAAACATAGTTTATAGTCGTACCAAAACTATAGAATTGATAAAAAGTCATATTTATGTTAAATTTAAAATGAATCGAAAATCAGAGAAAATTGTTTGATAATGAAATTGATGTCAATCTAAAGCAAATCTTTTTAAATATATTTTAAGACTGTTTAAAAATAATATTCGTGCAGTGATTAGTTAGAAGTTATGTATGGTAAATCGGAAGTTATTGATGAAGCTTTGGTTTAATGACATATCCTCATACAATTGCCTTCTTTTAGCTTAATTGAATGAAATATTTGTACTGTTTGTTGATCCAAAAAGATATTTCGCCATATATATGAACAATTCTTAGGTTTATAATTGTTAATGGCATTTTAATTAATGGCAGAACGAATGGCAAATATTCTAATTTTTTTGATAAGTAAAAGAATCTTTATTGATTCCAAGAAATTATTGCATAGAGTTATAGCGGCTATGTTCGTAATTATTTCGTTATATTAAATGAAAGATATATAATTAGAGGGAAAAAGTCGTTTTACTGTTTTTTATAGTCGAAAACGGAAACAGTGTTCAATTACTGCATCTTAATAGCCAGAATACTTTGATTTATTTTTATACTTTGCTGATTTAAAAATATACATTATCAATGCTTAATCAATAGTGTTTTAGGTATTATTTAATATTTTTAAATTTTTTTTAGAATCCTTAAACATTATTTTAATGTTTTAAACGTTTTAATTCTTTAACTTGTACTGCTTTTTACAGCTTTCTGATAATGGTGAATCAGTTTGGAGTTTTTATTCTTTAGGAACGAAATTTATTTCTTACATCTTAAACTTCAGACAGAAATATCGCCCTTCATGATTGCTAAAATAAATGGTTACTCAAAGAATGTTCTGGTTAGAGAGTTAATTAAATAAGTATTGGAGAATTTTTGTCCATAATTTGTTGTAAAAGTTAAGTTGAATTTTGCAACTTTTAACAGTTTCTAACAATTAATTTATATTTGGCAAGAAATGAACCAGATAAAAAAAAAACAATATCTCAACTCCAAATTTCGTCTCGTTACAAGAATAGGTTTTCACTGTATGCATTTTGTTTAAACAACATGAAAAATATGAGCTTCAGTGCGAACTAAGATATGTAAATTTATTAAACTCGGTAAAATTTTTCAAAAATCGTTATACTCAATCGAATGTAAATGTTCTGAGCATTCCTTTGGATGTTTAATTAAAAACTGTTAAAAGAATTTCTCATAATTTAGAGCTACTTATTTACTGATTAAAATTCCTTAAAATTTATTCAAAAAAAGCTCCAGTTTTATTTACCTAATTGGAAGATCTTCATTAATTAAATTGAATGAATTAAACTTGGTCTTTGGACAGCAAAAATGAAACTTACGCGAAGTCAGTATGATACTGGCAAATCAAATCCGATCTTACTTCATGATCAATTGCAATAAAGTTTGATTTTGCAATTTTCGTCCTTCTAATACTTCTGACATGACACTTTTACATGGATAGGTAAAATTATAGAATAGCTCGACAATTACTGCGATTGACTGGGAAACGTTTTAAATTCTTTTTTCCCTGCTTCTTAAATAATTTATATATACCATTTAAAGAATTTTGAAACTGCCTTATGTGATAGTGAAATTTTCACCAGTCGCTCCTCTAATGATGTGTAGAAAATGAAGTCATACTGTAAAGGGACAAGAATAAGATATAAACTTTGATTTTTTTAAGCTGCCAGCTACTGTATTTTAATTATTAAGTTAATAAACTGCAACCAGTTTATCCTATGATAAATAGATAAAATTTCAATGGTTTGTGTTGAACTCGAACTGTTTCAACGAGTACGGCCAAACCTATATATTGAGGTGACTCTGCTTTCAACTTCGGCGATTGGAGTGTCATCGTCAAAATGAAAAATTACAAGATTTTTCTAGATTTTTAAGTCATCATCTACTGATAGCATGAGGATATGAATTTCAATAATCTGGAAATGTAGCAAAGTTAATCGAAGTTGAAGCCAATAAAGGCATTTTTATTTCGGACTCGCATAAGAAATTAATATTCGTCTACTATGTTATAACATTAATTCCATAGAACTAGAAACACACACACCTATTCATTCTGTAATTTCAAATGAAGTTTCCAAAACCATTGAAATCGATAGATTTTAGAAAGGGAGAATTATTGTCAAGAAGAAGTTGAAAGGTATCTTATTACACACATTAATTTAGACACAAATTTCAATTTCCTCTAATAAAACTACTTATTTTATATTTGTAATCTTAGAACATCTTTTGTAATATTTCATCATTTGTAATCTTAGAATCTTGTAACACTATAAAAGATTTTCTGCATTTAATTTGTGTGATTCTCAGATAAAACTGTCTGAGAAATGTTAAGTATGGTATCTTTGATTAAATTGTATTTCATTATAAAATTAAGAAGAGAGAAAAATTACAAGTTGAGTTCTGTTTGTCTTAAAATTAATTTCTATCAATATTTTAAGGACAGCTATTTCTACATTTTTATCTAGAATTATTCTTATTCTACGTTTCAGGATAATGTTTCAAGATACGGCTTCCAGGATTTCACCTGGGGATTGAATGTGATAAATAAAAGTCTACTCGAAGAAAGGACATGGAAACATACTACCAGCTTATTCAAAAATAAAAAGTTAACATCAACGTGTTTTTTCTCTCTCTCTTCTCTATATTAAGGAATAATCACTTTTTTACTGTACTAATATTAATAACTGATCGTCAGTTTTAATTCATATATTTTAGTCATTGTTTATTTAGACAATTTTTAGTTCAGTTATAAGTTTTAGCAAAGATTTTAAATCATTCCAAAATATTTGAATCAAGACAATGTTTTTAATATAAGGGTGTGAACAGAAAAATTAATTTTTGGGACAGAATGTGAATCGAAGTGATTCAAACCTGACTGACAGAATGTAACTTTCTCCTTAATGAAACAAAAGCGTTTATGAAAGAATATGATAAAATCAACCTTATTTGTTGCATATACTTTTGTGAAAACGTTGATTACCATAATAACTACCAACCACAAGAATAACAGATCGTAAATGTCATTTTACAGGTTTTTATTCATAACGTATTTTTTTCATTTAAAATTAATAATAAAGGGATTTAGGATCAGTCTGAAAGAAAGTCCCCAAGACAAATTTGTTACAAAGGATAGATGTCAGGATAGACCCATTATTATCCGAAAATACGTTGCTAATTAGCAACGATACTTGTTTTGGTAAAAATTAAAATATGAGGTCATGTGATATCCTCAATGACAGATTTCATTATTATTATTTCATTGTTATTATTAGACTTTATTATTATTATTATTATTTCCTTGTTATTATTAGACTTTATTATTATTACTTCATTGTTATTATCAGACTTTATTATTATTATTTCATTGTTATTATCAGACTTTATTATTATTATTTCATTGTTATTATCAGACTTTATTATTATTATTTCATTGTTCTTATCAGACTTTATTATTATTATTTCCTTGTTATTATCAGACTTTATTATTACTATTTCATTGTTATTATCAGACTTTATTATTATTATTATTTCATTATTATTAGACTTCATTATTATTATTATTCATTTCTAATGAAACGCGAGACTCATTTGTCTACTTTCAAGAGCACGATTGATTGTAATCAAACAAGATATCACACGGATATAATTTTATAGTATGGGTCAAAGCTAATTAGAATTGCATCATTAAAATTATTTAGATTTCAATATTTAATAATAGTACGTTGATATTTCAGAGTTAAACTGTAGAAGAAAAAATACATCAATAAAGTGATATATCTAAAAACAAAATCTTTACTATAATAGCTATTAAACGAAAAAGATTGAGTTTTAACCATAGTTAGAATTTTAGGAGCCACTAAAAACTTCACAAGGCAAGAAAAACAATAGCAAAAAATTATAGTATAAATATTACTTTAATGCATTTCTCGGTTAAGCTAAAATTCAATCTACAGCTAACATAAAAGATATATGTATAAGAAAATACCGCAAAAGGAAAACAGCAATAAGAAAAAAAAGGCAAATGAATAAAAAAAATTAGTTTTTGATTATTTCTATAATGTTTGTTAGATATGTTTGAAAACGATATTGGAGATTTCAAAAATGTTTGATGCACATATATACGCAATTTTTCAAAAATGAAAACAAGAAATACAAAAGGAATATAAAATGTTTGATGAAAAAGAAAGAAAACCAAAAGAAGAAGTGTCTAAAATGTTTTACGACTGCTTTAGTGTTTGATGAAGATATACAAAAATCGTGGTAAAAGTTGTTTAAATATTTGATGTGTATATATGCAAAAGAAAATGCACCAAAAACAAAGTCAGTAATAGGAAAGACCGAAGAAGAATCTAAGATCGTTGATGACTGTTATAGAATGACAACACTAGGTTTATTGAATAAAACATGTATACTATTTTTTTTTTGTATGTTTGATATTTGATTACTTGGTATAAAACAGAGAAATAAATAATATGTTAAAAAATCCACTAATGTGAAAACATGACTTTGAACTGATTATAAATCGATTGATTAAATTTGTATTTTCTAAAGAATGAATAATTTAACTCACCTTGAAAAGGATAAGCAGCACCCCATAAACCTGTTGGCCTCAGTCCTGGAATGCAATCCGGAGTCCATCGGAAACAGGGGGCCATCTCTGACCCCTGCAGCTCCACCCCACGTGAATCCAGAATTAAATAAAAACAATTATAGGCAGCAAAATCAGTCTCGCCTGGCCATTAGAATCAGGCATCCATGACAACGGTTCTTCTCTTGCTCGAAAGATTTCTTCTACTAGCGCGTACAGACGAACTCACTCGCCGTCTGAAAAGTTGTTGCACAACATCAACAAACTCGAAAAAAGTAGGCGTGACATCATCTCTCCTCTTATTGGCCGGCGGCGAATACTGAAGAGTTTTCTGCAAAGCTCCTCCCACCCACAGTTACCCGAGAATCATTGCGCATCGCTGTAGGTTGAAGGCTGAGCTGTCATCTGTCAATAACTTTTTGAAAAGCGGAGAGGCCGCGTTTTGGTTTCATCCCCCCGAACAGAATGGGCGTGTCGGCATTGTCATTGTGCTGTCAATGGTGGAAAATAATCCGTGGAATAATGGATTGATAATCCGCAGAGAAATCGTTCACTCACCGCAAAATTTGTGAAAAACTTTCTGGGTGTTAATGTTCGAAGGATTAAACCCCCGAACATGAAAAGACCAATGGAATAAAAAAAAATGAGGGTCCTGGTTTAGATCTTTTTCAGAGAAACATGAACCACTTTTTTTTTTGTTCTTCTTTTTGGTTATTGTTGAAATTGGAGTGACGAATTTCGTTTTATAGCTGAATAGTCACGGATACGGTGAGGGAAAAAGAGCCATGGAAAATTAATGGAAAATCGAAGAAAGCGGCGTTTCCAATAACCGAACGAAATAGAGTATTTTCTTTTATTTCGTACCTTCTCAGTGGACCTATTGATACACAGTGATTAAAATGGAAATTCCATTTGCTTGCTGCATTTTCCGCTATACAATAAAGAAATTAGCTCTGCCGAATCGAATTCTGACATTATATTTTACAGAGGACAGAAGTTTCTATTTTATTTATACATATATAAAATAAATACTTCTTCCATACATCAAATAGGGTTTTTTTTCGGAATATTCTTTTTCATATGTAAATTAAACCAAATAGATTTTGATTAACCATTAAAATCATTATTTGCATAAACATGCGTAAATTGACTTTGAAGATTAATAGATCAGCCATGGATTTTAATTATTTTTTTTAAATCTATAAA
>JAPMOQ010019505.1:3633729-3649294 GCA_026543055.1 Argiope trifasciata | reverse complement strand
GATCCTCAAATCCAAGCCATTCCAATGGATTATAGATCTGATAGATCTTTAAATCCAAGCCATTCCAATTAATTATAGAACTGATAGATCCTCAAATCCAAGCCATTTAACTATTGCACAAATTCAAAATTAATATCAACAATCATTTCTATAATACAAGCGGGAGGATGCGAGGATTTGTTTATGGTTTGGAATGGACACATCTCTTGAAAGTGTTGTTTAGTAATTCCAAAACTATTCTGTGCATGTCCATTAATCCCATATCGGAAATTCGGTTTTACAGAAACATTATATTTCACAAATCAAATTTAAGTACAGTAAACGCTCCTTATTCGCGCTTCCTACATTCGCGTTTTTATTATTCGCAGATTAAAAAAATGCGACCCAATTCCTGTATTCGTGGATCTAATAAGTGCATACATAATAATAAAAGGATTCCAATAGTTATACAACCCAATATCCTTTGTAAATGCCGTCAAATGAACTTATAAAAAAAGTAAAATAGATCTTATTACAACTTTGTCTAAAGTATGTTGTTAAATACAAACTGCAAACACAGCCTAAATCGCGAATGGAATAGGACGAGATGGGTTCGCACAGATAGAAACAAGTGACATTCAGGAATTGCTTGATCAGGTTCGAGACTCGATTCCACCGAAGATCCGTCGTGTGAGGGGGTCTCTTGCACGTTAAATCTGTCCGGCCAAAGTCCTCCCGCTGGTGTGGTGTGGTGTGGAGAGGGGGGTGCCACTTCAGCTGTCGTCCTCGTCATCTGACTGTGGTTCAAAATTACGAGGTCCGTCCCAAAATAGCCCTCGTGTAGCTTTAAACGGGACGTTAATATAACTGAACTGAACTGAACAGGAATTGCTTGAATCGCAAGATGAAGATCTGACTGAAACCGACTTGGAGGAAATGTTCAATTCACAGCCCATTGAAGAAGAGGCTTCAACAAGCACTGGAAACGTGACATTCAATTTGAAAAATCTTAGTGAAGGTTTAAGAATGGCAAATGAGTTTTGCGATTTCTTTATGAACTTCCATGGAACGAAGTCTTATTTTTAAGAGGCAAATTGCTAATGCTACTGCTGCGTATCAGTCTGAATTGAAGGAGATTTTAAAAACTGCCAAGGAAGAGAAAATTACAAAATTCTTCAAACCATTGCCTAAGCCTTAAGATAATTAATCAAAATGTTCAAAAACTTCAATTAAATTGATTTTTTTATATATTTGCTTTTTATATATATTTTTTATTCTGTCACCTAGGAACGTATTCCCTATAATGCCATATAAATTACCATTCCGTATTCATGGTTTGTGTATTCGCGGCATATTTATGGAACATATACCCCGCGAATAAAGAGCTGTTACTGTATACCACTCTCAAAATCATTTTCCCATGTCTGAAGGTAATAATTTTAGGTTATATTTATTAAAGCACGATTTTTGTTGCCTATGAAAATGATATATATGATGCAATTTAAATAAAATATTTAACTTTTTCAGTATGCAATCATATGTAATACTGAATAGTATAATTTTCATCTTTGTATTATTCAATATGAATCAAATTTTAACTGTATGACGTAGCTTAAAATCTCTAATCATATAGTTTTTGGATAGCAAAAACTTCTGCTGGCAACAATACTAATATTTTTTTGCATCTTAATATTCTATAAGAGTTTTTTCATTCACTGTGGTTCTTAAAGAATAGATATTTAAATTTATAATATTTTACATATGGAAAGAATGCGAGATCAAAGAAATGTAAAACTAAATGTTAAACATAAATTTATTCTTATAAAGGACTATTGAAATTTATCAATTTAGAGAAATATTCCACGCACATTTACAACAAAGATATCTCTTAAATAACGTACTGAATTCAGTATTTTAATTCAAAGACTACCGATCATAGTAAAGCTTGTACAAATGCGATATATTTAAATCATAATGTTTTCTATAAAATATTCAAAACCAGTATCTAATTCAATGCACATTTCTCTAACTCAACTATAAAAATTCAGGATTTATTTATGATTTGCAATGGACTCATCTCTGGTTATCTTAGAGAAACATTGTTAAATCTCTAAAACTATTCCTTATCCGCTTAGTTATCGCATGAAACAGAAAATTCGGTTTTCACGAGAAGTATTAAATTCCGCGGATAGAATTTCAGGATGAATACATTTTGAGAGAAGGATATCTTCGTGTTTTGGAATAATAAATCATTCTGGGCATGTTTACCGGAGAAGGATAATCTTTGCTGTTTGGGATATTTAATCCTGAGAACCGGAACACGTGATAGAAGAGAGAAGAAATAGAACATAATGAATTTTCTTTGGATTGAAGAAATGGAGTTTTGAGGTATCTTTTATCGGTATAAAAAATCGTTTGATCTTTTGTGTTTTGTAGTTGCGTGAATAAATATTCAGAAAAAGATTTTTTAGTGCTGAATATTTGAATATATTCATAAGATGTCCAACTTTAATTGTAGCCTGATAAATAATTTATTAATCATCAGAGATAAGTAGTTGAAAAATTCCTGGAATGGTATAAAAATTCTGCATTATGTTATTGGAATCAATATTGTTCAATTCATGACGGTCTGTATTTTATATAATTATCATAGATCATGTTAGTCTTCTATACTTATAATAAAGCTCAATGTGTGTGTGTGTGTGTGTGCGTGTGTGTGTGTGCGTGTGTGTGTGTGTTGGCGCTCTACAGGCCAGACCGTTGGACCTACAGCTACCAAATTTGGTACATGTATACTTTGGAGGTCCGGAATGTGCACCTCGGAGCCCTTTTTTCGAATTTTTAATTAGAATTAGAATTAATTAAAATTTAAGCGAAATTTCGACGTTTTTCCGCTATAACTTCCGAAAATATGATCGCATAAACATGATTTTTACATCAATTTAAAGATTAAAAAATTAGCCTTCTAATGGTATCAGATTTTTTAATTTATAACGTAAGCTTCTATTTTTAACGAATTTTTAAAGAAATATTTTAACCGTTTTTTAGCACGTGACTAGATAAAATAAAAGAATGCCGGAAGTTCGAATAAAAAAATTATCATCGCAAAATAAATCTACAGAAATGCAACTTTCAGCACGTCACTGGATAAAATAAAAGAAATATAAAATGTGATATTTTCTTTAAAAAATAAATGCAAAGCAAAGGTTTCTACAATCGTTTGCAATATCTGCATCATTAACTCAATAAATCTTCTTTATTTACGGTAAACCTGATGGAATTTAGACAGGATATGCATTGAATTCCCAACTTAATGGCATATTTACGTAATCGTTTGCAATATCTGTATGATTAATTAAATACTTTTTTTTTCCTTTCTCGCTTTCTTTAAAAAAACATATTTAATATTTTGGCAACATCATCGAATTTTTTTTTAGTATTTAGGAAGCATAACCGATGGTTAAAACTGACTGATTTATAAAAGTAAAGAATATTATTAGGAAAAGGTGTACTTTTAGAACTTTCCGTCCATCATCTTAAAGAAAATATTAATTTCAGGTCAATCAATGCCCGGAATTACTTCAAGGCTAATGAATACGTGATTTAATTGAAAATTTTAGAACGCTTTACTCATGGCGAACCAGCTGGTCGCCAAAGGCGGCTAGTATTCAATAAAATACTTTTAATATGATAACGTTTTAAACAAAACTTTCACTTTCTTGTGCCTAAAATTATCAAAATTATGATGGTATGCATTTTATCTTTTAATATAAAACAGCGAATGCACCAGGAATTTAATAACGCAGATTTGCTAATCAATTAAAATTGTCTAAAAATTTCTGAAATAATACTATCCAAGGGTTCATAACTTGAACAGTTTCGTGGCAGAAGAATGAAATTTTCTTTGATGGAAATGTTAATATATCCATATGTATCTATCTTGATTAATAAAATTAGAAATTATATAAAAAAATTTAGATTTCGTTATTTTTTTAGCAGTATGTTTATTGAAACAAATGATGTAAAGTATATGTCTTTACATCATTTACAACCTTCTTTTTTTTTAGATGTACCTGCCTATGTTTTATATTTTAGAAATTAAGCATTTTCGACGATTATATTTTAATATGTTCATCTATACTTATAATAAAGTTCAATGCGCACGTGTGTGTGTTGGCGCTCTATAGGCCAGACCGTTCAACTTAGAGCTACCAAATTTGGCATGTATATACCTTGGACACCGGGAATTCTCACCTCGGTGCGAGGTTTTCCAATTTTAATTAGAATTTAAATTAATTAAAAATTAATTTGGCATTTTTTTTCTATAACTTGCGAAAACAGTATCACACAAACAAGATTTTTACATCAAGTTAAAGATAAAAAATTTAGCTTTCTAATGGTATCAGGGTTTTAACACATAATTTGAGCTTCTATTTTTAAAGAATTTTTAAGAAATATTTTAACCAAATTTTTCAAAACTTTTTCACGGACAAAACAAATAAAGTGTATTCGGCACGATGCGCCTCAAATGGAAAAAAAAAAATTAGCCTTTATCAACGTGTTGCCATCATACTGACAGAAGTCCGAATAAAAAAAAATAGCTATTATTGTAAATTAAATATAAAAAAATATAACTTTCAGCATATGACCGGATAAAATAAAATGAATATTAAATGTGAAATTATCTTTAAAAATAAAAGCAAAGGTTTCTATGATTGTTTGCAATATCTATATCAATAATTCATTAAATCATCTCTATTTACGGTAAACGTGATTGAATTTATACAGGATACGCATTCAAATTCGGGCACAATGGCTAATTTGTCAATCATTACTAATAGTCACATATATTGTTTAGTATTGTTAACTTAGTTTGAATAAAGTAAATAATTACATTTTATGTAGCTCGAGTCAAACAATGCGTTGATGAAAAATAAGTTTCAGATTTTTTCATACTTTGCTCTGTCAACCATATTGTACAAAATATTTTTATAATATTTTAAACAAAAGTTGTTACATCTATCAGTAAAACTGACTGAGTTATAAAAATAAAAGAATATTATTATGAAAACGTGTTCTTTTATATCTTTCCGTCCACCATCTTAAAGAAAATATCAGTTTCAGGTCAATCAATTCCCAGAATTACTCCAAGGCTGATAATCAATCGTATATGAATGAATGCGTGTGTGTGTGTTAGGGCGCTGCACACCAAACCATGCGATCTAGCTACTGCATTTGGTATGCACATATTTATTTTGGAATATGAAAAAGCATACCTTGACGATTAATTAAAAATTTAATTAATTAAAAATTAATCTAATATTTGGAATTTTTCTGTGATAATTTCCGAAAATATTACAGCACAAAACTTTTTAAATTCTCTTACACATGACTTTTTTTCATTGATTTAAAAAAAAATAATGCAGCTATATTTTCCAACAATTAATTTATTATAAAATAAAAGTAGAATTTAACCTGCTTTTCCGTCTCTTTGACAGAAACTCAAACTGAATGATTAAATCAACTATTATTGCAAATTAAACTAAGGAAAGAGCGATGTTCAACATGCGTTTAAATAGGAGCGTCATGTTATGGAATAAATATGTGATATTTTCCATATAATTCCATGACCACTTATTGGGAATGAGAGATATCTATAGTACAATGAACAATTAATCATAAGGCTTCTATAATAATATGTGTTACTTGACTATCGAAGTTTGAAGATTAAATATATTTAGCTGAGAGAAGTTATAAAGAGATCAAAGTACAAAAGTATTTAATTGAAAATTTTAGAAAGAATTACTCATGGCTAACCATCTGGTAGCCAAAGATGGCTAGTAAAGAATAAAGACAAAGCCACAACAAATCTTGTGAATACTGCTACGTTCAATGGTGGCAGGTTGGTCGGCTGTATACAAGAAGTAACGAATAATGACAACTTTAATCTTAAATATGTTTTTATTCAAAAAATTTCAAAAAAATTGCTTTTTATCGAAGTTGTTTTTGATTCTGGAATAAAAATGCCATAGTTATGATCCTTCACTAAGGAAGAAAAAAGAATTTATATAATTTTATAAATGTTATAAAAATAAAAATTATTTTGCGAAATATTAGCAGATGTTTCTTAATTATTCATTTTTTTTACAAAATTACTCTGAAAACTTTACTTACTTTAAAGTTGCAATTTGAAATAAAATTTCAACAATCCATTCATAAAAGGAGTATCGTTTTTTTAAAAAAAATTCTTTATAACTTCAATTATTTACTTAACTGAAAATTTTTTTGACTTTTGAAATCCATAAATCTATAGCAAACACTTTTAGCATGAATGATACATAGAATCCATGTAATTCAGATGATTTAAAAATTTGAAAGTTGTATTAGTGATTATAAACGCAAGATCTGTTAATGACATGCGCAGAACGGGATAGAAGACACAACCACACACACGCACACGCACACACACATATTATATAAATGACGTTTTTTTTTTTGCTTTATTTAGGCTTTATCATATTTTATACTTTCTTTAAATTTTAATTTTCTGTATACAAATTTTGTTCTTAATGTGTTTTTTTTACATAATGAGTTCCCTTGGTTACGTATTAAGAATTCTGTTTTCTATCTATTTCGGAAAGGAAGATAATATTTCAATTTTGAAGTTACCATGTTCTCTTTTTACAAATTATGAAGTAAGAAGCTTTTTAATCTCCCACTAACATATTTTTATTTAAAAGAGATTTCATACTTATAGATATACAAATTATTCTTTAAAAATAACTTTATAAGAATTTAATAATCCACATATTCAGTTTGGGGAGCGCCTATTATAATAGGTTATGCAAATACTGGTCATTTAACTACTACACTCGTCGTAAATATCACTCAAATTCAGAATTAATTTCAAATCTCATTTCTGTAATGCAAGCGATGCATGTTAGGATTTATCTACGGATTGGAATGGATACATCTCTCAAAATATTTGTTTAATAATTCTAAAACTATTCCATGCGCATTCATTAACCCTTTATCGGAAATTCGATTTTACAGAAACGTTGCATTTCGCAATTCAAATTTAGGTAACAACATTCAAAATGTATTTGTATATCTGTGTTTCAAAGTAATAATCTTTCTAGGTTATGCATGTAAAAGCTCGATTTTTATTGCTCATATCTATGAAAACGATATTTATTATACCAGTTTAAATAATATACTTAATTTATATTTTATATACTTTTCGCATCTATATCATTCAATATAATTCAAATTTAATCAGCATCAATTTGCGCAAAATCTCTAATAATATATCTTCTCTTTGATTCAATAATAATCATATCTTTCTGAATCTTCATTATATTCCATCAGAATTTCGGTATAAATTGTCTTATGTATCTTCTTTCGAAATCATTAAATACACAATATGATATATTTCTCACAAGCACAAATGTTTAATCGAATATTTTAAATATGTATTTCGAATTTTAATATAATCCTTCACTGAAATCATGTATTCTATAAAATTTTATTTGCTAAACACTGTGGTGATATCTTAATAAGCCAGATAACATCTACAGGAGATTAGCATGCTTTCGTCCTGTAGTTATGTTACTAGGCTTCAGATCCAAAGGTCCTGAGTTCTATTCCGAGCACATTTCACCTTTCTACAATGGTGACCTCGAACAATAAACCTTCAACCTTCACGCAACTGATGTGGCGCCATCTACTCGCAACCAAAGTCATCAGACTCACCTGACGCAACAATTCACTCACGCTCGCCATATCGCTTGGCGTGACAAAAAAGTTATCATCTCGCCAAACAAAGATGGGTACGGCGCATTAAACACAACAGCTACACACAGCAACCTCTCACTCAACAAACTAATTCATCACCACTCAGCAACAACGCATACCTTTCTTCTGCTCACTGGAGGGCGAGTCTGTGGTGATATCTTAATGAGCCACATAACATTTACGGGAGAGAGCATGCTTTTGTCCTGTGGTTATGTTACTGGCCTTTAGACCCAAAGGTTCCGGGTTCTATTCCGAGCCAACATCACTTCCACAATACTCTGCCTCTTTTATAAGCAATAAACAAGCTGTTAAATCCAATTGGAATTTTAAAAAAAATTGTATATTCCAAATATGCGGGCTACTTTTATGAATGTAAGTAGTGAGCTTGTTAAAAAAAATATTGATCAAATTCACAAATAATTACTACGTTTTTGTGAAATCTCAAATCATTTAATTTTTCATTAATTTCTTGTTCGTCCTCTAAGTGACCTTTATGCTCTAATATTTTCGATAAGAATTTCATTCTCTATATGGTGAAATTTAAGGGTCTTTCAACTAGCTTTACTTTATAAATTTGATAAGATTACAATTGCATATAATTTGGAAAGTCTAAGGATAATTTTGATGGGATTTGTTTTGGAATTCGTGAACCGGGATAAAACTGAATATGCATGATTAAAATGTATCAATTACATGACTAGTATTTGCAATATAAGGTATTTTTAGAATAAATATTCAAAACTGAACACAAAAGTAACTTATAGAGAACTTTTAAGGGGAAACTCCAAACTAAAGCAACGTTTTTTCTTTTTTTTTTTCAGAAAGTAAACTAGTGCTGAATATAGTTTCCCCCCTACAATAGTAGAATAACACTATCTTTATTATCTATACTTTTTCTTAAAAAAATAACCAATCCCCAGGTCTAATGACTGCTGCGATTTGGCGATTTTTTATTTCCTTTGAATCTTTAATGTCTCTAGATATGTTTTTAATGTTCTCATGTATCCTCCAAATTTTCAAGAGAAATCTAAAAAATTATTTACTTGTATGCTCTCTATAACGAAATTTTTTTTTCACCTACTTTCCAAATTCTAACCACTCTACTAATTTCGTTAGTTGTTTTATTTCATTTGAAAATCCATAATGTCTTCATACACCATCATTGATTGCCATCTTAGTCTTTATTTTCGATAGGTATTGAAAAATAAAATATAATTGACTTTCTCTGTCTCTTACGAATGATTTGATTTTACCTATTAGTTTCGACAATTTGGGGGCCTAGTTTACAGCTCACAATGCTCTATACTTTTTGTTCTGCATTATTTATACAGAACATTCCTTTGTTGGAAAAAGAATTAATTTATAAAAGCTGCTTTACATTATTTAAAGTTATTGGGTGTATAATTAGACTTCTCTTATTTTTTTAAGGGGCCGCGGTGGCCTGATGGTAAGGTCTCGGCTTCGGAACCGGAGGGTTGCAGGTTCGAGGCTCGATTCCACCGAAGATCCGTCGTGTGAGGGGGTCTCTTGCACGTTAAATCTGTCAGGCCAAAGTCCTCCCGCTGGTGCGGTGTGGTGTGGAGAGGGGGGTGCCACTTCAGTTGTCGTCCTCGTCATCTGACAGTGGTTCAAAATTACGAGGTCCGTCCCAAAATAGTCCTCGTGTTGCTTTAAACGGGACGTAAATATAACTGAACTGAACTTATTTTTTTAAATGCCTTTTATTACTATAGTTTATCTGAAAATAAATAGGATCAATTATATATATACATAATGGTGTCTCTTAATCTAATATAAATCCTAATTAAATTTCTAATTTTTATCTTAATTTAACCCATATTATACTGATTCCAAAATGTTCTTTTATTTTCTGATCCAATTCCATTTTTTATATTTAATTGATGCTACACGAGCTCTGAAAATCTGCTTTAATATTTTTATTACTGCTTTAATATTATTAATATTTTTACACTCTCCAAGTTAAATGATAAAATTCTTTTAAGCTGAGCAAATTCTTTTAAAAGGTGCCCACTTTACCTTTTCCTAAGTCTACATGTTCAACGAATCCCTATCAGAATCCCCAAATATAAAATCACTCTGGAAAAATATTTGTGTCTATTCCGCTCTGTCTTATGTTTATTCGGTTGTTATGTCGTGCAGCGAATTGACGTATCGCGTTATTTCTTACTTGTGCGCATTCAAAATTCAAAAGTATCTCTCTCTACGGCTACGAACCTGTTTCAATTTATTAATTACTAGCCGCCTTTGGCGACCAGCTGGTTCACCATGAGTAAAGCGTTCTAATATTTTCAATTAAATCACATATTCATTAGCCTTGAAGTAATTCCGAGCATTGATTGACCTGAAATTAGTATTTTCTTTAAGATGATGGGCGGAAAGTTCTAAAAGTACACCTTTCCCTGATAATATTCTTTAATTTTATAAATCAGTCAGTTTTAACCATCGGTTATGCTTCCAAAATATTAAAAAAAATTTCGATGATGTTGCCAAAATATTAAATATGTTTTTCAAAGAAAGCGAGAAAGGGGAAAAAAGTATTGAATTAATGATACAGATATTGCAAACGATTAAAGAAATATGCCATTAAGTCGGGATTTCAATGCATATCCTGTCAAAATTCAATCAAGTTTACCGTAAATAAAGAAGATTTATTGAGTTAATGATATAGATATTGCAAACGATTGTAGAAACCTTTGCTTTGCATTTATTTTTCAAAGAAAATATCACATTTCATATTTCTTTTATTTTATCCCCTCACGTGCTGAAAGTTGCATCTCTGTAGATTTATTTTGCGATGATAATTTTTTTTATTTGAACTTCCGGCATTCTTTTATTTTATCCAGTCACGTGATAAAAACATGGTTAAAATATTTCTTTAAAAATTCATTAAAAATAGAAGTTTACATTATAAATTAAAAAAACTGATACCATTAGAAAGCTAATTTTTTATCTTTAAATTGATATAAATATCATGTTTGTGCAATAATATTTTCGGAAGTTATAGCGGAAAAACGTCGAAATTTTACTTAAATTTTAATTAATTCAAATTCTAATTAAAAATTCGAAAAACGGGCTCCGAGGTACACATTCCGGACCTCCAAGGTATACATGTACCAAATTTGGTAGCTGTAGGTTCAACGGTCTGGCCTGTAGAGCGCCAACACACACGCACACACACACACACATTGAGCTTTATTATAAGTATAGATTATTATTATTATTTTACATTTTATATTATAATAATACGAGGAGTGATGCAAAAAAGAGTTTCAAGGCGAAAGGAAGAATGCTTGATTAAAAATAGACATAGAATACAAATGCTAATTAAGAGACATTTCTCTGTATAATTACCAAACCTATTGAAGCATTTACCACATCGCTGGACCAATTTGTTTAATCCGTCTTGGTAATGATTAGGCTTCTGATTATTGAACCAGTTCTCTGCACCTCTTTGAACATCACCATCTGATATGAACCTTGTTTCAGATGAGTGTTTCTTCAATGACGGAAGAAGGAAATATTCACTGGGAGCAATTTGGGGTTGTATGGGGAGTGATTAACATAGACCATCCATCTGAACGTTTCCAGTAATCTTTTTGTCCGCTTCAAAACAACAACACCATTACGCTACCTGTTGTCTACCCGCTGCTTTGACCCCGTACGCATTCAACGATTTATCTGTGAATGTCCGAGAGGGATATATTTTTGGTCCATAGAAATCGTATAACGGCTACAAAAGTGGTTTTACACTTCTGTGCGAAACCACTTTTGTAGACATCTTGCCATTACTGTCGCTGTTTTAGATTTCAGTATCTATTCGAACGACCGGTCTCAGACAACTAGTGCTATCTGTCTCCATTCTGGGTATTAATACCCCCATCCATACTTTCTACTTTCAAAACACTGCTGCTTGTAATTTTTTTGAATCACCCTTTTTTAGTTTAGGAAACATGTCGCTCTTTGTACCAAACTCACAACATATAAAATAATTTATATTATATCATTGTTTCATTGCAACTTCAATTGCAACAGAAATACATGTGTTGATGTAATAAACGTACAATGAGCATATCTTAACATATAAAACTTTTAAAGAATGTATTTGAAATCTGAAGATGATGACCTAAATACATATGAGAAATGTAAATTCATGTGACATGAATTTGTTGCAAATGGATCAACAAAAGTTAATCAATCAGTTTGAAAGAAACGGGATGAAATGACCAAAATACAATGAGATATTGGTCAAGGCTGCTTTCCAACACGACAAAGATTGTCTACATTTTTCAAGATCAGTAAAAGAAACTTTAGAATCATTTCAATGGGGTATGCTGCCTCTCCCACCGTATTCATCAGATATTGCTCCTAAAGATCATAATTTTTTTTCATGCCATTCAGAAAAGAAGTTTAATTATTATGCGGATATTAAAATTTTTTTCGATAGGTGGATTAGATCTAAACAACTCAATCACCACTCACGCAAACACCGTTTGCTACATGAAACAAATGGGTAAAAGCTATATTTTCAAAAGGAAAATATTTTTAATAAATCATTGTTTGATTTTTATAATATACTTCATTTACAATTTTAAAAAAAGGACAATTTCATATTTAAAAGTCAGAACATCGCTGAATGCAGCTAATACTGTTTTAAAATGCTAAAATAAACTAACTATAAAAATTTTTCAATATTTCCTTTTGCCTTCAGTTTTGATATTACTTTAATACTGCGGGAGGTGAAATGTTCTTGGAATAGAACTCGTTACCTTTGGGTCTGAAGCCTAGTAACATAACCACAGGACAAAAGCAATTGTTCATTCCCGTAGATGTTTTCTGGCTTATTAAGATATCACCACAGACTCGCCCTCCAGTGAGCAGACGAAAGATATGCGTTGTTGCTGAGTGGTGATGAATTAGTTTGTTGAGTGAGAGGTTGCTGTGTGTAGCTGTTGTGTTTAATGCACCGTACCCATCTTTGTTTGGCGAGATGATAACTTTTTTGTCACGCCAAGCGATATGGCAAGCGTGAGTGAATTGTTGCGTCAGGTGAGTCTGATGACTTTGGTTGCGAGTAGATGGCGCCACATCAGTTGCGTGAAGGTTGAAGGTTTATTGTTCGAGGTCACCTTTGTAGAAAGGTGAAATGTGCTCGGAATAGAACTCGGGACCTTTGGATCTGAAGCCTAGTAACATAACTACAGGACAAAAGCATGCTCATCTCCGGTAGATGTTATCTGGCTTATTAAGATATCACCACAGTATTTAGCAAATAAAATTTTATAGAATACATGACTTCAGTGAAGAACTATATTAAAATTCGAAATACATATTTAAAATATTCGATTAAACATTTGTGCTTGTGAGAAATATATCATATTGTGTATTTAATGATTTCGAAAGAAGATACATAAGACAATTTATATAGAGAATGAAAATCTTATCGAAAATATTAGAGCATAAAGGTCACTTAGAGGACGAACAAGAAATTAATGAAAATTTAAATGATTTGAGATTTCACAAAAACGTAATAATTATTTGTAAATTTGATCAATATTTTTTTAACAAGCTCAGTACTTACATTCATAAAAGTAGCCCACATATTTGGAATATACAATTTTTTTAAAATTCCAATTGAATTTAACAGCTTGTTTATTGCTTATAAAAGAGGCAGAGTATTGTGGAAGTGATATTGGCTCGGAATAGAACCCGGAACCTTTGGGTCTGAAGGCCAGTAACATAACCACAGGACAAAAGCATGCTCTCTCCCGTAAATGTTATGTGGCTCATTAAGATATCACCACAGGCACCCTCCAGTGAGTTGACGAACAATATGCGTTGTTTTTGAGTGATGACGAATTGGTGTGTTGAGTGAGAGGTTGCTGTGTGTAGCTGCTTTGTTTAATGCGCCTTACCCATCTTTGTTTGGTGAGCGGAGAACTTTTTGTCACGCCAAATGTTATGGCGAGCGTGCGTGAATTGTTGCGTCAAGTGAGTCTGACGACTTTGGTTGCGAGTAGATGGCGCATCATCAGTTGCATGAAGGTTGGAGGTTCATTGTACGAGGTCACGATTCGATTGTGGGAAGTGATGTTGGCTCAGAATAGAACTCGGCACTTTTTGTTCTGAAGTCTAGTAAAATAACACAGGACAAAAGCAATTGCTTATTACCGTAGATGCTATCTGGCTTATTCAGATATCACCACAATACCTTTCTTAGGCAGGTATTTTGATGAAAAAGCTAGCCTTGAAAATGTGACAAGTCTTGCCTTTTGAACTAAAAGATATTTTAAATGTCATAAAAATCTGTTTAAAAATCAACTTCATATTGACAACTTGTAATGCATAATGTTAGCTTAAATTGAACCATTGAAACTACAGTCAAAGTGCAAGATTCTTTAAAAAAAACTAAATTGCAGAATTTCAAGAAAGAAACGGGATGTTGAGAAATTTCTCAATCTAAAAATGATCCATAAACGTAGTCTTTCAGAAAAGTGCCAAAAATCTAGAATCCTTTCTCTCAAGCAAAGAATAAATTTAACTTAAACGAGTGAAAGCTCTCTTCCTGTTTCAGAGATTTCTGAGAAACTCGACAGATGTTAATAAAATGAAGAGCGTTTTCCCCTTTTGTTCCGTTAATGAAGCACATTTGTTTTTGATTCCTCAAATTCATTCTCTTAATTATTTTTAAAAATGAAGAAAAGTTTTGATTTAAGTTCTTCTGCAGTATTAAAATTCTAAACAGTTGTCAAGAAATGTTAAATGGAATGCAAACCATCAGGTTTAAGAAAAATAATCCAAACTTTTGTTTTAGGAAAGCAAAATTCTAATTAAAACAGCCCCTATTGTTATGTAAATAAAGTTTCGTTCTTGTAATATTTTTTCGGAGAAGAAATGGGAAAGTAATAGGGAATTTTCTGTAACAACAATCGTATTATCCACTTATTCTGCAATTGTCAATAGCATTCAATTGTAAGTATACAAAATGTTTGCAAACATTTTATTCCATTTTATATTTCTTCATATTTTTCAACGTTCTGTATCTGTTTGATATGTCCCCTTATGTAAGTTTTTATAAAATGGCATCTAAACAGTAGCATAAATTTAAAAGACAAGAAAAACATTATGATATCTTATTTTATTCTTTAATTAAGCTTTTCTAAAATGTACCTTGAAATTAGATTCCATCTCTAGTTAAAAAGATATTTTATCACATTGACTCAACTAAGAAGACATAGAAGACTTAATATTGTAAAATCTGTAATATGACTTTGCATCGCCTTAATATCTTTGTTAAAAAAAGGTGTTTTCCGATTTAATTATTTTTAATGTATATCTGTTAGATGAATATAAAATTTAGTGATAAAAAAGCTCTGGAAAATACAAGAATTATGGTGATATCGCTATAAGAAGATGGTATCTAGAGATTTTAGAAAATTCCATGTCTTAAATTTCAACTATAAAAGGTGAAGTACCTTACTTATATGGTTGATATTTCTGCAAACCTTGACTAAATATTTCTTTGTGTTTCGTATATTTATCGTTAGTGAATTGTAACTCGTTGCTGAATTTATGTGACTTCTTGCAGTGTGCACCCTTCACACAATTTTCTTCAAAATATGTTTATGGATTGCTCATTATTACATAAATAACTCAGTTTTAAATTTTAACTTAAAGAATCTGATATTTCGCTGTTAGGTCTACTCCAATGACACAATTAAGGAGTCATCCTATGACTTCAATGACTATGAATCAATGATCCTATGACTTCAAT
>JAPMOQ010019505.1:3611074-3627505 GCA_026543055.1 Argiope trifasciata | reverse complement strand
TAACCACTTATACTTTGAAAGTCAGGAAAAATTAGAAACTCGTATCAAGCTTTACCAATGTATTGAAATTTTTTTAAAGATATGTATTATATTATACGAAAGATAAACATATCTTGTTCAGATAACAATGCTTATTTCGAAGACAGAATGGCGCATAAAATAAACGAATTATATTTGAAAAGATTTCATAAAGTTAAATGCATTTTAAAAGAATATGCATATCGACAAATTTATTTTATCACATTTTGACTTTTGTTATAGATTTGTATTTTAATAAATTATCTTTAGTTTTTGGGAGTTTATCTTCGAAATGTTCGCAAACATTTTCTGAAACTTTTATTAATCCATCCGTAAAGTGTTGAGAATTTCAGATTCCAAAAAATGAATATATTTACTCAAGTTTCGAATGTGTGAAAATTCTTAGAAACAACTCAATTGAAGCGTAAATTTTCAATCCTATTCCTTTTTCTTCTGTTATTTGATTTTCTCAAAATATTCGAAAAGTATGTTACTCTCAGTTCAAATTTCCGTATTCGAAGATGAAGGCATGTAAAATATCAAATAATATATAATCTAACAGTTCAAAAATTAAATCAAATAAGAAAGCAGACGATTTTATTTTACTTTATTTGCGACTGTCTCTTTTCTTCACAAATTATGGCGCAAAATATTTTGAAATTCAATTTAAAATCTTTGAAGAATTGAAAAAAAAAAACTTTGTTTGTGTCCGTGTGGATATTTCATTTACAGTGTGACCAATTTCTAAAACATCATTATAACTTTGTTGTGATCGAACCATTACTATAAATGCATTGTGTGACTTTTTCTATAAATTCAAACTTTTAGATTTATTTGGATTTTGATTTCATTTCTGGCATAGCGTGAATTTGTTTGGATACATTTAATAAATTCTCATGACGTAATAGTCACCTGATATACGAAATTATCTTGTCATTAAATATTTTTCTTCAAAAATTGCAATAAATATTATTTATGGTAGAAAAATGTAAATTTTTGTTCCTTAAAGTGATTTCACATCATTCCTAACATGTTTAGAACCATCAAATTTTTATTTTGAATTTGAGCACCATGAAACAACAACTCAGATTTTTACTTCCATCAAAACAATTTGGCAATTTCGGCGATAGAATGTATAATATTAGAATATTCAAGAATTTTGACGACATGTCCAATAGAAGTCAAGATATACTGATTATTAGAGAACCTTCACTGCCCTGTTTTGGAATGAAAAAGAAAAAACGCCAAAATACAAAGCCGAAAACAGTCTTGTATTTAGTAAGTAGTCGTATAGCGAGTCAAAGAAGTAGTTGAACCAGTTCTGCGAGATGAAAGTGTTGAATTGAGCTCAAGTGATTGCTGAATTGAGCTGTGTGCTGAGTCGTGTTAATATGTATCAAATCAGTCATGGACTAACTTAGCTTTCTGATAAATTGTATGTGGACTCCAATAAATTATTTACTGCACTTTATGTACTAATGAAGCAGTTTTAATTGAAACTCATTCAGAATCTTGGTATATACATAAAATTTCTGCTGCGGCGACGATTATTTACAAATATTAACAGGTTTAAATGTATATAATTGAATTTTCATAGGAAAAAGAATTCTGAAAGAACTTACAACGAACAATACATCTGTAAGTAAACATAATGACGTCAGAAGAGAAATAGCGTTGCCAAAAAAATTTATAAAGATTGATTACATTTAAAAAAAGACAATAATAACGTAGAGAGTTAACTTCAAATTCTATATATGTAAGGCAGCTTTAGCGATGTGTAACAGTGTTTACTACTTACTACAGTCTACTTTAACAGTGTTTATTATAGAAGCAGCATTGAACTGAATGTAAAGTAGCCAATCGTGCGGTAGTGAGTCAGATAGTGCAGTAGGAGCTTGGATACAGCTAAAATGAGAAAACAGTGACGAATAGCAACGTACCTTCCTTCTGCTAAATTCTGTATGTCGTCTTTGTGTGTTGTGGTTGATGTTAATTAGTACTTATGGGCTGTTTTTTATTCTAGTTTAGTTACATTAACGTCCCGTTTTAAAGCAACACGAGGGCTATTTTGGGACGGACCTCGTAATTTTGAACCATGGTCAGATGACGAGGACGACACCTGAACTGGCACCCCCCTCTCCACACCACGCCACACCAGCGGGAGGACATTTGGCCTGACAGATTTAACGTGCAACAGACCCCCTCACACGGCGGTTCTTCGGTGGAATCGAGTATCGAGCCTGAAACCCTCCGGTTCCGAAGCCGTGACTTTACCACAGCGGCCCCGTTATTTATTCTAAATGTGCAAAGTATTGCTTGTGTACGTCTCATTTGTGTTTTGCCGTCTATATATTCGTAGTTATAAACAGTGCCATTTGCTAGTGAGGTCTGCTGATTAGTTTAAACCATACACCCACTAAAAGGTGAATGCATTGATTTTACTGACTTAGTGAAAGAAGTTCCGAAATAATATATTGATTTCTTAGCTAAACATATTTTAAATGAGTTTTTTTATTCTTTCAACGGGCGAGTGAGAAACAAATGTTCTGAATTAGATGATTCTGAGTATATTAAAATTTTGAAATATGCAAGTATCTATAAGAATTTAATTTAATATTAATAATTTACAAATTCACCTGAATTGTTAATTATTTCATCATAAGAAAAATCTTTAATGATTTGCTCTGAAAATTGTAGATTTGTATTCCTAAAAGAAAATTAAAATGTTTTGTTACTTGTGCTTTACGAATAACCAATTAGTTTTAGTTTAGTTTAGTTATATTAACGTCCCGTTTTAAAGCCACACGAGAGCTATTTTGAGAACAAGGAATCCTTCGATGTGTTAATCAATGGCATCGTTGTGTTCAGACCTATAGTGTATTTAGTTTAGTTTAGTTATATTAACGTCCCGATGTAAAGCAACACTAGGACTGTTTTGGGATGGACCCCGTAATTTTGAGCCACTGTCAGATGACGAGGACGACACCTGAACAGGCACCCCCCTCTCCACACCAGCGGAAGGACGTTTGGTCTGACAGATTTAACGTGCAAGAGACGCCCTCATACGACGGTTCTTCGGTGAAATTGAGTCTTGAACCTTAAACCTTCCGGTTCCGATGCCGAGACCTTACCACCAGGCCACCGTGGCCCCCATTGCTAATAACCAAATAATTCTACAAAAAGGAATTTCAAGCGAGTTTGTATAAGTAGAAAAATTTCATATAAAATGTAACTTTCCAGTTTACTGTAGTCTTGTGAAACTGTATTTGCCAATAAACTTGGGTTAATTCCGTACGATTTTATCCTAAAAATGCATTAAATTTGAAGAAAGGCAATGCAAATTAAGCCCGACCTGCTGAACTGGTGTTTATTCATAAACGGATACTGCGTGCATTAGATCAAAGTTAATTAATCGCTAAATATGTTGATGAAATTTACATTAAAGGAATTAGAAATGCTAACAACTTATTCAACGGATAGATTCAAATAAATCATCAATCATCCTGTTCATTGTCACGTTTCATTCATAAATAAACTAATAAATTTCATTCAGTCTGATAATTGATCAGCATTACTACTTCGAAAGTTATGTACATTTCTAGTAAATATAGTGATTGGCAATTAATACATCAACCTCGCGACTTGTGTCATATTTGGAAGGAATATGTTTGAATGCTTAATTTATTATTCAAGGAAGATTTCAATTGGAAATTTAGCTCTGTGGGCGATCAATAACTTTTCATCACGCTTGTTGTTTTTACTGATTTAAGTTATTTAATTAATTGGTTTCACTCATTGGGAAACTACTTTATTATGCAAATAAGATCAAAAGAATTCAGAAATTGTATATATTCTATCTATATATTCTATCAATGCAAAATATTTTTATTAGAATTGAAAGGAAATAGGAATCGAAGAGTAGACTATTAAAACTAATATTGGAAATTACATTTCACTTATTATAAGATTAAGAATCTCCTATCAAAGTAAATATAACAAAAGGATTGTATTTTACTCTGTTAAGGGTTATCCAACCTGTGTTTGTAGAATTCTCTTTATGTAAAAAAATAAAAAATACAAGTAATAAAACACAACAGAAACATACATTTATAGATTCCCAAAACACAGGCAACCAACTATTAAATAAACAGCATAAAACAATAACGCTTGGATTGCTAGCTTACACTCTTCAAAGAGGAAATTCATTGATTGACTTTAGCCTCTCGTTATATATGTCTATTAATATATCCTTGAAAAATCTAGAATATCCGAAACTCGAGTGTTCATAGAGATATCGCCAAAATTCCTGTATATTCTAGAATCTTCTCATTTTTTTGCCATATGATTACCAAGATATGGATTCTATTACCTGTCATACTATCACCTTCCACTAAAATATGAGTTGATTTTTATGGTATGAAATTAACTGCATTATTACTAATTCATAACAATATAATGTACAAGTTCTGATTAAGAGTTACGAACCTTGATGACTTTGAAATAGTACACCATAACTTTCAATTCACTTTTGTCGATGATTTTAAATGCAATTCATCCTGGTACCCTTGCAATGCATTGCAGGGCTACTATCACTGTGAATACGATGTATGTGTTAAGATGACCGTCCAGGTATTTCTTTAATCACGTGATAATAGTTTAGTTACATTAACATCCCGTTGTAAAGCAACACTAGGGTTATTTTGGAACAGACCTCATAATTTTGAACCGCGGTTAGTTGATGAGGACGATACCTGAGTTGGCACCCCCTATCCACTCTGCATCACATCAGTAGGAGGATTTTTCGCTTGACGAATTTAACGAGCAACAGATCTCCTTACATGACGGTTCTTCTTTGAATTGTAGTCTCGAACCTAAAACCTGATAGTGCAAGTATTTACGGATTTATAATGGGAAAAATATATTCGTCTAATGAATGATCAATGGAATATCAATTCCGGTGCCCATTAAATCCCACCTTTTTGGAATGACATAAAGGTGTCTTTAAAAGCTAAATCAAGTAGTGTTTCTATGAGATTACGGTTAAAGATCGATATCTGTACTTAATCTCAAAAAGGTACTTTTTAAACATTTAAAAAAAATATTTAAATTTTTCAAAATTTTGTTGTGAAATCGATTTTTTTTCGATGAATATTCAAAATATATTGTAACTTAATTTTTTCAATAAAACATTTTTATACATTCGTTTATGAATGTACATTTTGTGTGTAAATGTATATTTTGTTTATTAAAATTTTTGAAAATAAGAATGAAGAAGCAAAGAAAGTTTAAATGTGAATGCTATTTTTATTTCTGTTTCGCGTCAATATGTCAAATGTCAGAAGACTGGAACAAATACAGCCAAAATCAATTCCTTCATCGCTTGCTTAAGAAATAAAAACAAAATGTGAAAACTACTAAAAAATGATTGTTCTAATAATTTCATATGTCTAGCAATTTGAAAAGATTTAGTAAGAAATTAATATAAAGTTATATTACATTACAAAAAAGTTTAATTCGGGAATTTTTTCAAATATGTTCCCGAAATTTAAAAACTGAAAAACCATTTTAAAAGTATCTTGTTATGATTCAAATTCATGTCAAGTTCTATTTAAAAATTAATAAATTGTTATTTTTATTCATTAACATTTTAAGGAATGAAAAAAGAAATGTTAAATGCATTTCTTCCAGAAGTTCTGATATCATAAATAAATTTTAGGTATCATTTCTTTACCGTGTTAAATTCAAACTATAATTATTGAAAATGTCAAATTTTATAGAATGCCATTTTTATAAAATCTATAAAAATTCTGGAAAAGTTTAAAAATTCTATTGTATGCGAATTGCTTTTGCACATTTTTTTATCAAGAATATAAAACTTCCGACAAGCTCTAGTAGTATTCTTATGTGCAAAATTAATATAAATATTACTTTTGAAATAAAATAGAATTCATTTTAAATTCTGTAATATCAATATTAACAGAAATTTGGTGCAAGATTGATCAAAACAGCCCTTTGTTGACGAAATATTATTGGGTTGTTCGGAAAGTCATTTCGTTTTTTTTTTTTTGTCAAAATGAAAAGAAATTTTCGTTTAATGAATAAATTATTTATTAAATTATAAAATTGCCATTCTGGTCTAATACCTTTTGCCATATTTTTGGTAGTAACATGATTACACGCTCATAAAAGTTTTGGTCTTTGCTGTATCGAGGTGCTTGATCGAGGTGGTTTTTGGCCTCCTCATTTGAAGGAAAAATTTTGCAAATCAGTTCTGGTACTGATATACTGTTAACACATCTTCTCCACACATATTGGCTAATTTATTTCTGGCTTGACAGCATTTTTACCTTTTATATAGCTAAAAAGAAAAAAATGACGAAAATGCTGTTTATTGCTCTCCATATTCAAAAGGGCACCATCCAAAAACTACTGCGAAGAATCAGCTGCACTTTTTCACACTCAAGCCTTGCTATATCAGCTCTTAAAACATAAAATGATTTTGCGGTTTAAGTATGAAATTGGGTGCGAAAAATACAATTAAATCCTCTGTCGGGGAAAAACGAAATTACTTTCCGAACAACCTAATATTTAAATTCAAAATTTAAATCCAATATGGCTTTATACCAACGAATTGAAACAATTCTAAACTTATCTTGAAGGAATTTGTCTCAAAACATTTTATTGCTTTTACACCATTCCTTACCCGATCAGGCCGTACCCAGAATTTAATTTTGAGAGAAACATTAAATTCATAAGATGGAATTTCGAGTTGAATACATTTTGAAAGAGACTTATCTCCAAGTTTTGGAATAATAAATCATTTTGTGGCATGTTTATGGAAGGAATATAATCTTTGCGTGTCTCTTATTCAATCTTGGGAATTGAGACATGTGTAATGTTGAGAAAAGACAGAGACAGGAATATTGGATTTTTGTTCCATGGAAGAATTGGAGCTTTGTTATTTCTTTTATCGGCATAAACAATCGTTTGAGGCATTAGTGTCGTTTAGTTGTTGTAACATTGAAAACGGATTATAGACGTACTAATTTTTTGATGCTGAATGTTTCTGCGCAAAATTAATCGAAAGAAAATCAATCGTTCCGTTTTCTTCAACTTTCATTTGTTAAGCCATCTTTAACGAGATCTTAGAAATTATAGATTAATTTTATTGTACACAGCTTTATAAATTTTTATAATCATGTGAGAACATGCTGTATGGGTTTGATGGTTTTTAAGAATCAAAATGCGTAAGCAGCAATTTTTTTTGTAGCCTCAAAATGCGTAGGCAACTAATTGGCAACTTTGCTTTTAAGATTGTTAAAAAATAATGGTGGTGGTGGGTCTAATGCCACTTGAATGAGCGGAACTCTTTCAAATAAAGTCTTAAGTGTACGCCTTTCGTTGTTAACGTGCACCGTTAAGGTGAAAGTATGACTTTGCTTAAACACACACGAACACAACCCTTTTTAGGGGGCGGTGAAACTCAATCATCCATCCACAAGTCAGAATTTATATCCAAATCAGAGACCGACTCATCCCTGATTCAGTATCCCCAGGGATATAATTTGTTATGAGAACTTGGACTTTGCAATGACGGCATATTTAACGTGCCTCAACAACCATCAGCCAATACGGCGGTCTTTGGCCGAGACGAGGACTAAACTCATCGCCTCTCGGTTACGAGACTGACGCTCTACCAACTAGACTAAACCGGCCTTAAAAAATAATGCAGGAGGTGTTCACATTTGGATGTTCATCACCAACTAAAATTACAACTTCATTCCCAAATTATTCATTCTCGGAATTCTTGCAAATTGTCTTAATTAATTTAAGTCATTAAACAGTTTAAATTGGTTTGAAACAACTACGGGACTTTCAAGATCACAGGTAAAGCCATTGGTAAAGTATGTTGTTAAATGCAAACGTAGCCGAAATAGCGAATGCAATAGGACGAGATGGGTTCGAACAGATAGAATCAGGTGACATTCAGGAATTGCTTGAATCGCAAAATGAAGATTTGACTGAAACCGACTTGGAGGAAATGTTAAATTCACAGCCCATTGAAGAAGAGTCTTCAACGAGCACTGAAATCGTGACATTTCATTTGAAACACACACACACACACTATATATATATATATATATATATATATATATATACACACACTGAAGTGACAAAAGTCATGGGATGACTGTTAATATCGTGTCGGTCCTCCTTTTACCCGGCGAAGTGCAACAACTCGACGTGTCATGGAGTCCACAAGTCGTTGGAAGTCCTCTGCAGGAATATTGAGCCATGCTGTCTGTATAGACGTCCATAATTTTGAAACTGTGGATGGTGCAGGAGTTTGGGCACGAACGGACCTTTCGATAATGCCCCATAAATGCTCGATGGGATTCATATCGGGCGATCTAGGTGGCCAGATCATGCGCTGAAATTGTCCGGAATGTTCTTCAAACCAATCGCGAACAGTTCTGGCCCGGTGACATGGCGCATTGTCATCCATAAAAATCCCATCGTTGTGTGGGTACGTGAAGTCCATGAATGGCTGCAAGTGATCTGCAAGAAGCTGAACATAACCATTTCCAGTCAATGATCGGTTCAGTTGCACTAGAGGGCCGAGTCCATGCCATGTAAAAACAGCCCGCACTATTATGCAGCCACCACCAGCTTGAACAGTGCCTTGCTGACAGTTTGGGTCCATGGCTTCGTGGGGTCTGCGCCACACTCGAACTCTACCATCATAACCACTAAAATCGTGACTCATCTGACCACGCCACGGTTTTCCACTAGTCTAGGGACGAGTGATATGCTCACGAGCCCAGGAGAGTCGCTGCAGGCGATGTCGTGCTGTCAGTAAAGGCACTCGAGTCTGTCTTCTGCTGTCATAGCTGTCCCTCGTGCGTCCCACATTGATCCCTGCAGTTATTTGACGAAGTGTTGCGTGTCTATTAACATTGAACATTCTACACAGACATCGGCGGTCTCGGTCGTTAAGTGCAGGTGGTCGCCCACTGCGCTGTCCATGATGGGATGTGATGCCTGAAATTTCATACTCTCGGCACACTCTTGCTACTGTGGATCTCGGAATGGTGAATTCACTAACGATATCCGCAATGGAATGACCCATGCGTCTAGCTCCAAATAACATTCCACGTTCAAAGTCTGTTAATTCTCGTCGTGCTGCCATAAATCACGAAAACCCTGTTCACATGAATAACTTGAACACAAATGAAAGTTCTGGAAAATGAACTGCGCATTTATACTTTTTCGCTGCGATACTACTGCCATCTGTATATTTGCATATTGCTATCCCATGACTTTTGTCACTTCAGTGTAAATGCTTTAAAAAGGAAAAATGTTCAGCTTATAAATAAAAAGAGATAAATTTCAATCAACTCGGTCTCTAAAACTGATTGATTTATGAAGATCATTATTCAATAAAAACGGGCAATGTTAAAGCTTTTATCACTTCAGTGTATATATATATATATATATATATTATTTTGCCGCCTAGGAACTTATCCCCTATAATCCCACATAAATTACCATTCCGTATTCACGGTTTATGTATTTGCGGCCTATTAATGGATCATATACCCCACGAATAAAAAGCTTTTACTATATTTGAAATTAAAAGCGTCGTTTGATCGTATTATATTCGATGCGATTATGATTATGTTTGTATCTAGCTCCTATTATTATTATGTTTGTATCTAACTGCTATTATTATTATGTTTGTATTTATATAGGTAAATACATATTATATTTTTTATTAAGAACTAATAAATAGGGTAGATCTTTTTTCTAGTTCTACATCTACGACAGTAGATGGATCACAACACCTTGAAAAAAAATTATATTTAGCTCGTATCTTAGAAAACTCTGCCCAACCCTGATGTTGTTTATTATCGTTTTCGTTGATTAGGACTTTAAAAAATATGGCGTTGATAAATTATGTGATAGATGCATATTTTATTTTAACTATTAATCACGTTAGCTCTAAAACTTTAAATTCCTTTACAAACGGAATCTTTAAAAAGTAGGATGTTGGGGAATTTCGTAATCGAAAAGTAATTCTGTAAGATGTTCTCCCAGGAACGTGCCGAAAATTTAGAAACATTTATCAAAGCGGGAAAGAAATTCACGGAGGCAGTTTTACTTTCATGGCAGCTTCAGGGAAACTTGACAGATGTTAAGATAATGAAGAAAGTTTTCTGTTTTCATAAGTTCTGGTTAATGGGGGGGCTCCTTTCTTTTGGTTCCACTATTCAAGCTTTTTACTTTTCTTTGTTATTTTTAAATCAATAGAAAGTTTCGGACACAAATTACTCTGCGGAATCCAAGTTCCTAGAGACCTGGTGATAAGGTTTTGGCTTCGGAACCGGAAGGTTTCAGGTTCATTGAAGAAATGCCGTGTAAGCGGGTCTAGTGCACGTTAAATCCGTAGGGGCCAAACGTCCTCCCGCTGATGTGGTGTGGAAGTTTGGATGGGAGTGCCAGCTTAGGTGTTATCCTCGTCATCTGACCGTGGTTCAGAATTATGAAGATTGTGCCAAAATAGCCTCAGTGTTGCTGCAAAACGTAACGTTAATATAACTGAACTAAACTAAGTTACGACTAGTTTTGCCGAAAGATGTGAAATGGGTGTAACATATCTCTCTTTTTAAAGGAGATCCAGATTTGTTTAATAAAGCAAACAGGTTATTGGAAACATTGGTCACATTTGTTTTGTCATCCATTTCGCTTGGCGACTTGAATCGCGTTTGGTTCACATTCGCGACACTTTGCTTCCGTATAAAAGTACTGGGTTGAAAAATGTTGATCATTAAATATAATATTGCAATTATAAAGGAAATATGTTTGTCAACATGACTTTACTGAATATAATAATTTCATCGTTGTAAGATTGGCCCTTTGCCAACTCAATTCAAAAGCAAAATATTAAAACCGTTAAGTTCTCCAGCGACGTGAACTACAATTGATTGACCCAGGTAGCAAGAATAACGTTTTTTGCAACTGAAAATGTGCGGCAAAAGCCAAGCGAGCAACGTATATGCTACTGATAAACCTTTCTTTTTTATGCATTGTATATATCTTCGAAATTAATGTTTTGCATAGCATAATTCTAAATATATAACTGCTACAGACTGAAACTAAAACGCACTCCACTGCATCCTAAGATTTATTAATTAGCATTATTTTTTAAAGTTTGTGTTTCCATCCCTGAAAAATAAATTTTTACTCAAATTGTTTTTAGTCGACAGCAGGCGTCAGCAACTTGTGGTTCTTTTGATGTAAAGTTGCGGCTCTCCAGTTTCATATGAAAAATTAACAATTCATTATCAAAACCCTTAAAAATAAAAAAAATACAATTTAAGTGCCTAATATATAACAGCTTCTATTAACATAATCGTTAATTACAAATCGTGTCTTCTCCGTGATTCGGGCCGATATATTCGTGTGAGCAAACGTTTTCTTTCGTGAATATAATAAATATTAAATTTAAAAATCAGCTAGCAAATAAAAATCTAAAGTCGTGTTTGAAACTTAAAACAACAAGCTATAATCCAGATGTAACCTTACTTTCAAAAGGCATGCAAAATCAATACCCCCTTTCATGCAACTATCTATATTTGTGTTTTTATATGACTAAAAATTATTCCCAATTTCAAATCGTTTATTTTACATCAAAAATCAAATATGTATGTAAGCAAATACCATAATATGAACTCGAAAAATTTCAGTGGTTCTTTAACAACCCGAAAAAAAAACTGTTGCTTTTGGATCTTCCATTTCAATAGGTTACCATCTCTTGGCTTGCAGTGTTCTAAATCTTTCCGCTCCCATTAGCGAAGAAAACCTTTAAAAACATTTCATATATTATAAATCGATGCTAATCGACTATGTTTTAAGAACTGAAAGCCGATTCTAACATGGAAAGCTCCTTAATTTAAATAATGGATTTCGGTTCTTGCTGAAATTTCTCAGTTTTAATTTCTTCGAGTAAAAGAAATTTAGAACAAGAATTTTAATCGAGATATCATATTCAGGCTTGATTGAACATTTTAATATCAAACGCGCCATTCCTTTTTTCAATCTCATTAAAATTCATCATGTTTAAGATTTCTGAAAACTTACAATGAACTGAGACATCTACATAATTAAAATTAATACCTAAATTATTCGTTTGATAGAATTGATCAAACTAATAACCCAAAATTATTAAAATAACTTTACATTTTATAAATAGCAATTAAGCAAAATATTTTTGATAACAAATAGGTTTTAAGAAAATGATTTTTTAAATTATACAAATATGAAAAGTTACATAATAATTTTTTTTTTCTAGAATAGAGTGAAAAGAATTTATTCTCATCATTAAGAAAACGATTTTTCAGAAATTCGAGATGATATAACATGCACTCAAAAGCATTCTAAAGTAAATAATTAAAAAGGGGTAATAATACATCAATTAAAAATTATTAGCCTAAATACCTTTTGAATGTTTTTGCCAATATATATGGAATTAGAAAGCACGTAGCATAAGAACTTTTTGTTGCGTTTTCTAAGCGATACATTTCTGTGTCATTCATAAAATATTGTTACAAATCTGTAATGTTGATCATAGATAATGTTTCAAATCTCTAATGTTGATTACAGGTAATGTTAAAAATTTGTAATGTTGATCATAGATAATGTTACAAATCTGTAATGTTGCTTCTGTAATGTGGATCATAGATAATGTTACAAATCTGTAATGTTGCTTCTGTAATGTGGATCATAAATAATGTTACAAATCTGTAATGTTGCTTCTGTAGTGTTGATCATAGATAATGTTAGAAATCTGTAACGTTGCTTCTGTAATGTTGATCATAGATGATGTTACAAATCTGTAATGCTACTTCTGTAATGTTGATCATAGATGATGTTACAAATCTGTAATGTTGCTTTCCAGGAAGGTTAGTTAAATCACTGGAAAGATCGTTTAACGATCAGTTCTGTAGGGTGCCGATCGGGTGCCGCGTCAGGAATCTAAGAGCTTGGTGATCCTTCGGCTATTTGAAGCCAAATTTAGCGACATTTTAGAATAAAGAGATATTACTGGAAACTTCGAGAATTTTAATCATTCAGTTCACAGTTATTGGTAAAAAATAACCAAATAGAAGTAAAATATTATTCAAAAATCCTTAATTATGCAACTCTGTCTCACACAATCTCATATAAAATTTTCATTGTTCTGAATAGTGCTTTCTTCCGTTTTTCTGAAAGCCTGTCCATCAGTTCAAGCGATTTATTTCTCTCTTCGTCTAGTCTCGAGCCTAATGACTTGATAATGGGAATTAAAAACAAGTCATCTGGATCGAAATCAGGTTAATGGAATTAGAAATTTACAATGGCGGTCATTTGCTTTGACCCCAAAAATCTCGATAGAGAATGAATTTTAAACTGGGATATTGTTCTAGCAAATAAATCAGGATTTCTTTCCCTGCAAATAATCTGGTATTTTACTTAACCACTTGTTTATTGTTGTTTTATATAAAACCAACTCGGGTAGTCTCCCCGAAACTATCTCGCATGCTGTTTAATAAAACTTGTCATACCAAAGAGCACCTTACATGGCATTGGCTTACATTATTACGAAATATTAATTGTCATCTTGAAATTAACATTTTTACTGAATCTACTGTGTCATGCTTATCGATTTATTTGGTGATTTAACCTTGGTATTTGATTATAGTATCTGAAAACCAAATTCATATTTTAAGTTTTTTTTTTTTTTTTTTGAACATCGAAACAAATATTTGACAAAAAACTGCACTTTTAGTTGCAAAATGTATACTAATTTTGATATATTTAAATCACTACGTTTTTAAACTATCTCGTTTACATATTCCTGAAAGTACAATCTGACAGACAGTCAACCTATAGTTGAATGTGGCTCAAAATTTTGACAGATGTCTGCACTATAGATGTTAAGTGTCTGTTCTGAAATTCATATATCTAGCTGTTTTAGTTTTGTAATTATCGTGTCAATCTATATGCGAAAAAAGTACTTCTTCTGACTAGAATTTACTCAAAATTTGATAGAAATATTTGAAGAAACACATTTGACAAGCAGATATTTTTTTTAAATGTGGAATTTGCACTTGGACATATCTAAAGCAGGGAGATTCATCTAAATTTCGTGTTCATATTTTTGTTTACAATTATTATTCTTTCACTACACTACTTATATGTAAAAGTAAACATTCCAATCTTTATAATCAACCGTTTTGAAGTAGAAAAAATTATCGCACTTGATCCACAGATATAAAATTTATCAGTATAATATTTTATTGCTTTTGAAGGTCTTAAATATAATACTTGTCTATGAAATAGGCATTCATCTACTCCATTAAATTAAATAGGCCTCAGATTTCTCATCTTTCAAGAAACTAAATTTTTTTTAAAGAATTCTCACTCTACTCATTTGAACAGAGAGATCATTTTTTTAACCAGCTCGGTATATACAAAGGAATTTAGAAAAATATTTAAAACTATCAGATGATGAAGGAAGAACATTTGATATGGCTATAAATCTTCTTTACTACCTTTTCTTCCCTCTCTAAAGTCAACAGTCTGCTTAATTTTTAAACATCTTATTATCGTGTTTCTTAATTATCTTATTTATCTTGTTTCTTAAAAAGTCGAGGAGAAAATATGCCCAATTTTCAATTCCCTTGATTAATAGTTTTGCAACATATCCAGAATTTTATTTGAAAAAGAGCTTATTCAAAAGGCAAAGATAAATTATAATTAATCTGAAATTTGTTTTAATAAGTTGTATTTTCAAAGAAAACTGTGGAATACTTTTTAATAAAGTAATCCAGTTTTCAATCTCTTTCTACAGAATTCTAGTAAAAGTCTCCTTATCATGCAAAGTAACTTTTTAAAAGAAACTTTTTTCTTTATTCAGTATAAATTAATCAAAGAAATATTTTCTTCCATTTACTTGAGTTAAAAAAATTCTTTCGTCATTTTTTTTCTCTTTTAGAGCTTTTTAATTAAGTTCAAACACAGATATCTGCTTTCACCAAAATTGATTGCATTTTTTTTTCTTCCGCCACAATTTCTATTTTATTTTTATCGAAGGCTTGATTTTTTTTTTTTTGCCTCGCCTTCAAGCGTTATTTCCCGAAAATAAATTTTTCAAAAATCATTCCTTTCTAACGTTAAAATATCAGCAAAGAATTATTTTGAATTTTATTATTCTTGTAAGAATTATTGCACTTAATTCAAAATGAAGCATCATTAACTAATACATCATATTGTTTTTAATGTTTCATAAGTGGAATAAAATTCTTCTGTGAATTTGGGTCTTTAAACTATTCGCGTTGAAAAACTTAAAGCGAAGTTGAACGGAATTTCAGTATATGAAATTAATTTCAGTACATATTCAGTACAGTTTTCAAACAGAATTTCAGTGCATATTTCAATCTAATTTCTCATTTTTTCCTTGATTTTGTATTAAAATTTTATTACTTAGTTGCAAAGGTATTGTTTATATAAAAGTATTGGATAATAAGCTAATGAAAAATCGAAGCCCATTTGAAATTGTACATAGGCAAGAAAAAAATAAATTACAGCTGTAATAGAAAAGTATTTACAATTATTTTTCAACAACTATTATTTTAACGAAGTCAAATTTTTCAAAAAATTATGCATATATTGTTCCGAAATTTTTATGACATTTTCTTCTTTGTGATATATGCCTAATTGGAATTCTAAACATTTTGCTTATGTATTTAAAAAAGTAAAAATTCTTTTCTCAAATTTGCATTAAAAAAAACTTATTTCTGACTTATTCAATCTATTAAAACGCTCGTGGAAGAATTGTGCATGTCTATTAAATTTAATTTTTTTCTCTTAAATTAATAACTTTTTTATTTAAAGTCGAAAAACCGGCGCATCAACCATTCTTTATCCAGTAATGTATAAACTTAGGGTTGTATTTTGCATAGTCCACTCAAAAATTTGAACTCATAAAATTGTTGCGTTTTTTTGTTTTCATGTGTGTATAATTTTTATGACATTTCGACTAGTTGTCAAAAAATAACTGCGCTGTTGTATATACAGTTGAAGGCTAGCAATTGGCATCAAAAAATTTGAATAATAAAAGATATATTCTTAAATGTATTTAATAATTTACTTGGATGGGTATGTTAAACCTTTATTTCAACCTTTTATTTTAACTTTATAAAAACCTTTTATGTTATTATTTCAAATTTATATTTCTTAAAAATACAATAAATTAATATAAATTAAATTATTATAATCTGTGAAAGATAAATAATTGGTTGGATGCTAAAAAAGTTTTAAAAGAAAGAAACATTGATTATTAAAAAAGAAAAAGAAACATTGATTATTAAA
>JAPMOQ010019505.1:3569100-3599966 GCA_026543055.1 Argiope trifasciata | reverse complement strand
TGTGTAACCATTCACAATGCGTAACCAATGTGTCAAACATTCCCATGTGTAACCATTCACAATGCTTAACCAATGTGTCAAACATTCCCATGTGTAACCATTCACAATGCTTAACCAATATGTCAAACATTCCCATGTGTAACCATTCACAATGCCTAATCAATGTATCAAACATTCCTATGTGTAACCATTCACGATGCTTAACCAGTATGTCAAAAATTCCCATGTGTAACCATTCACAATGCTTAACCAATGCGTAAAACATTGCCACATGTTACAGCATTTGATGCTGAAGGATCGTCTTTTCTGCATGAGCACACATAGCTCCATCTTAAATCATGAAACTTACTTTAATAGGAAAATTCCGATAGCAAAATTAATTGCTCTGCCGTTCCCTCCGTCGTTTTCTGTAGCTGTAACGTTCCGAAGCCTCCATTCCTCACGCTAGTCAAGTGCAGTTCTCCCTTTTCTGTTCCTTATCCTATTATCACCTTGGATTTGTTATAAAATTGCATCTTGTGTCTTCCCGTCTTTGAAAAAGATTAGAAGGCTGAAAGTCACGAAATGTAATTAGCTCCAGTTAATCTTCCTATTTCTAATGAAAAGATTATTGAACCACTGTAAAAGTATCTTACCTTATAAGATATTTGACTTCATAATTATATCAAAAGTTTATTAAAACTTCTGATTAAATGTTAAATATTTTTGATTTAATAAAAAATAAAAAAGTATTGCATTTTGAACCGTGCTTCTGTGCAGATTATTACTTTAAATATGAAAAGTTAAATTATCTATCTGTTAAGTTATCTATAACTAAATGCATCTAACTGAAGAAGCTCCAGAATGTATTCTACGACAAATATCTTTCTTTTTTTCTCAGTCATTGTTAACGGAAGGATTCACATCTAGTTTTCTTTTATATTTAAAGAACTAGCAGTTTTTGGTGATTTGTTAATTCGCCATAAATATTGGTTCTCTTTTATTTCAATTAAAATATTTACACGTAATTTGATGGTTATAATAAATATTTCGACCAAGTTGTTTAAATTGTGACAAATCAGAAGCCTTATAGCTGAGTCAGCATTTTAAAAGCTATGCACATGTTTATTATGTACATGAGCATTTTTACACTATCCTAGCCATGTACTATCAGAGCATCATTAAGAGCTTACCATATTGTATGCTGATACATTTCGCAGCGGAATTGTACCGGGAGCGGGCGTCTTGCACGTAAATTAGTTATTAAGTTAAATCCCAATTGATCGAAAATTATTTCATTTTTTAACCAACTTTTCCTATTTTATATTGAAATATATAAATAAATCTATGAATAGAAATATATAAATAACAACCATAAGATTTTTGTAAACAAAAAATATATATTTTTAGTGGATAAATTTATAATAGTATCGTAAATATGAAAAATCAAATAAAATAGTAGTATACAGTTTTAATTTTTTCGAATGATGTTATATATAAAAATTTTTACGTTATAAAAAATGAAAAGAGGAATGATAATACTAATAATGTTTTACAGTGTGGTAATGTTCAAAGCATTTTTCTCTATAAAGAGGCAAAATTCACTCGTTTTCGCAAGGATAAATAAAAAGTTAATTTTAAATCTAAATTGATTTTTTAATCAACCTTCCCATTCCTCATTGACTGATGTAAAAACTAGTTTTTATTTGTCTCAATTTTTCCAGAATCTATGTAGTAGACAAGAACATTCGGCTTCCTGTATGTAGTGTTATTTTTTTACCCACTAACAACCCCTGTTGTTACACTAAGTTGTACTAGTACGTGGCCCGCGCTCAAGTATCAGTCGTCAAAAAACGTATTAGTATGTGTCCCGTATACTATGTGTTAAATGTTTTGCACGATTTCATACTTTTCATAACCTGCTCAGATAATTAGCAGAACTTAGCTTTCAACAGCGAAAGAGAATTACGATAATTAGAAGTGTTAATTAAAATGGATGGAATTCATTACAACAATGAAATCCATTGTTAAAAATTATTCAAAATCATGTATTAATTTTAATTATATAATATATAGAAAACAAAATGCGCTGCAGCTAAATCGCTATTAAAAAACGGTTTTTTAAAATTTAAAATGATCTATAAATAAATTTTGTACAATAATATTTTTCAGAAATTATCGCAATAAAGTAAAATCCTGATAAATATTTAATGAAAATTTTAAATATAACTTCAGTTTACTTCGATTTCATTTACCCATACTTAATTTTTTTTGCTCAAAGTATAACTATGTCAAATTTGGAAACTTTAAGTTAATCAAACAGTCCTCTAGATCGACAGCATTCTCCCAGTATCCTTTATTAGTAGTAGAGATGGAAAAAATATTTGACAAGTCAACTTTTCCTTTAACCCCTTGCTTACCAGATGGCGTTCTCTAGCGCATGCGAAAATCCCAGATTTCTGGGGATACTGACCTTGACGTTACGACGCGGTTGGGTGTGCTACAATGTTCAAAAAAACTAATGACAATACACTCATGTAATGCATGTAAAAAAGCTTTTTGTTCCATGTAACATTTCGAGAAATTTCACAACGATTTGTAATTTTAATTTTCGTATTTTTTCAAATTTTTGTAACACAGACATTTTGCAAACCGTCCCCCCTCCTCCTGTTTCCACCCTTCAGTTAACTACAGACAAAATGAATACAAAATGTTTTTATTCAATCCCAATAAAAGAAAATCTATCTTATGATGTTTCCTGTGTTGGTTACTCTGGTTGTACACCTAAAGAAGTCATGTATCCACATGAGGTTACAATGGGATTTTGCCCAATACATATGATGTATTCACTAGTGGTTACATGGTACGCAAGGGGTTAACACACCACCATGCTAAATTATGGTGAAAATTGTTCCTAGCCACTACGTTATCAAATATTAGCAACAACCTATCAATGCAGTTTAAACATTGACCGAATACTGGAGTATATATGTTGTAAATATCATCATTAGTGCAATGCTACTAATGATGATATTTATAATATCTAGAATTTTTTTTGAATCTATCGCATCATCCTTGGCGAGTTATTTGGGAATCTTGATATATTTAAGTCATTACGTTTTTGAATTATCGTGTTAACATGTTTCTGAAAAAGTACAGACCAACTGACTTAGCTAAATCAACCCGTTGTTGATTTAGCTCAAAACTCGAACTAGTCGTTGAATCTGTGTACCAAATCTTACCTATATAGCTTTCTTCGATTTGTATAGACCAACTGACAATCAATCAGTTGTTGATTTACCTCAAAATTTGACTAGATATTAAATCTATTCACCAAATCTTATCTATATCCAACTTTCTTCGATTTGCAATTATTGTGTTAACAACTTATAGTCGAACGGCAGGATAGACAGACTACCTCTGAACAGATTTTACTTAAAATTTCATAGAAATCTCCAAACTTGGTATAAATATCGTATACTGAATTTCACTTATTTACGTCAAATCATTTTTCAGTTATTTTTGTCACAGACAGTAAAACAGATGAACATTTTCCAAAAATAAGTTTTTCGAATTTATGAGGCTTTAAATCCTCTATACTCCTCAAAATCCTAAGTTCGATTTTTTTTATCAATTCTAAATTTTGTATATATTACTTAAACGAAAATTTAAAAAAAAATGTTTCGGTACTTTAAATATTTCAATCAAATAAAGGTAAAATAATCGAATGCCTTACATGGAATTGGCATGCATGTATTAAGTTTTGGCTGGGATGCAGCATTTTTACTGAATAGATGTCATCTTTGAGGAGTTTCTCGGAGATTAATGCGTTACTAATATACAAAAATCGAAAATTCAAATTCCATCATCCTTTTAAGAAACAGCCAGAAATGTTAATAACAGTGTTTTCTATGTAACATTTTATTATATCGAGATCCGAATAGTCTCTTTAAGTAAAGCAGACAGCGCACACCTTTGTTTTAAGTCTGACCCCATAATTGCACTCCACCAGGCCTAGGAAACTGCGATAACAAAGTTAATTAAGCCGCCTTTCTTTCTCTCCCACCCTCTTTCTGCAAGCTGCAACGTTTTAGCGCCTCCTTTCCTTCTGAGAAGAGGCACTGGCAGTTTTCCTTCCCCAATTCCCTGGCGGATTATTTGGATGGATTTGTTGAAGGAAGGGGCTTTTGTATCTTCCAGTCTCTGCAGTTGCGAAAAGGAATTAGACGGCTGAGAATTGCGCCAGAGTGATAAGGTTTAGTGAATCTTTTGCTTGGAGTTCCAAGGTTATTGGGTCATAGCAGATAGTTTATGACAGCAAATGTTGGGTATATATTAATGAAATGATGAAGGCTATTGTTTGGTTTAGTTGCTATAGTGAATGTCAATCAATATTAAGAATATATATGGAAAAAGTTTCGAAAGAAAGATTCACAAGTATTAAAAGTTGCTTCAGATTGAAGTTTTGATGTTGTACTAAGAAGTTATCAACTTTTTAAAAAGGTGTGGAAATGCAAAAACATATGTGCCTTTTTACGATTTTTTTCTAACTATATTGCCATGCATATTTTGATCCTGCATGCATAAACTATATTGTAATGCATATATGGTGTGGACCATTTTAAAAATAGAGATTTATAAAAAACCTAAGACAATTTATTGCAATGAAATTCTATTAGAGATTAATAAAGAGCTCTCTTATTTTATACATGCTATTGAAACTGCTGGAATTTTTTAAGAGGTTATATTTTTACATTAAAGTGGTATTTAATTTTAGATATTATTTACAAAAGGAAAAAAAACTTTAAATGAAAGAAGAAAGTTTTAGATCACATACCATGAACGTTTTTTTTTCTCCCAAGTAAAAATTATATGTGATAATAAATGAAGAGTTAGCGGCCAAGTTAAAAAACAATTCTGATAAATGCAATATTAAACAAACACTTGTTTTATTATTTGCTGTTATTGATGAGTATCTTGCTCATTTGTTTAAAAAATGATTAAATTTCGTCTTGATATATTTAGAAAAAAATCAAGTTGCAATTTAAGAAAAAAAATTATGCGAATTATTGCTGATAACACTCATTGAACCTTTATTGCTGCATTTATTGTTAAGTGTTGAATCGTCTAAAGGAATCATTAACATGAGACGTCCTGGACAATTAAAAGAAACCCTATAAAAATTCAGTTGGAAAGAAAGGTTTTAACCCCAAATAAAAATTATATTTGTGATAAAATGTGTTATGCAAAGAATTTCGAGAAGTGTAACAAGAACTTGTTTCCCCAAATACTAACGTTAAATGTATGCTTCCAACTACAAAATATCGTTAAATAAAGTGAGCAATTTTTCTTTTTGAATACTTAATGCACTAGAAAATAAACAGAAGGAGTGTTATCCGCAAAACTTTCTTACTTATTATATAAAGTTTTTATAAAAGAGAATGCCTTACATGGCATTGGCCTGCATGTATAAACATTTGACGAGAATTCAGCATTTTTACTGAATAAGTGCCATCCTTGGCGTGTTATTCGGTGATTAATGTGTTACTAATATTCAAAAATCGACAGACACTTTTTTCTCAACTTATTGAAACAAAAATTTGACATAAATCTGCAATTGTAATTATAAAATCCCGTACCTTATCTTATATATTTAAGTCATGGCTTTGTTGAATTACTGCACTTACATGCTTCTGAAATTACAGATCAATAACAGTTTATCAATGTTTCAAAATTGGGTACCTGTCAAGTATATAGATGTTAATTCTGTGTACCAAATTTTATATACCTAGCTTTTTTCGTTTTACAATTATTGTGTTAACTCATAGTCAAACAGCCGGACAAGCATACTTCCTCTTAACAAATATTACTTCAAATTTGATCGAAATCTGCAAATTTGGTTTATAGAGCGTATACCGAATTTCAACCTTCTACCACAAAGCGTTTTTGAGTTATTTTTGTCACAGACGTAAAAATTGATTTCCCAGAAATGTGTTGCTGTAACTCAGGGATATTTGAAACGTGATTAGTCAAAATCTCGATTTAAAATTTTTGAAACAATTACTATACTTTCTCTATTCTACATATACAGGGTGATCAGTGAATAAGCACTGATTTCAAAATTAAACATCTCTACAAAAAGATCGATAAAGTTGTGCTGTAAACTGTACGTTTATTAGCAAAACTGTAAAAATAGAGTACAAAAGTTATTTGAAGTTAAAGAAAATTTAGTTACAAAAACTGTTAACAGATGGCGCTGAAAACTCTTTCTCTGATAGGAGTCTTTAAAAAAGGTGATGCGGTCTTTGCAATCAAAATATAATTTTTTCAATATATTCAATGTTCGAAACAATGAGGTGGCGTAATCGAACAATGAAATTTGACATCACGTCTTGCATGTTTCAACGGAAATGGAATCACGTGCAACACCAATCAACGATTCAAGCTCACCTAGAGTGGCGGTATTGTTTCTATAGACAGTGTCTTTCAATGCTCCCCACAGAAAGAAGTCACATGGAGTCAGATCGGGAGTTATTTTTCATTTTTGAAGTCACACCGAAAGCGTCTTTGGGCATTGTGATTAGAGCGCCATCTGTTAACAATTTTCGTAACTAAACTTTCTACACTTTTGTACAGCATTTTTACAGTTTTGCTAATAAACGTAAAGTTTACAGCACAATTCTATCGACCTTTTTTGTAGAGATATGTAATTTTGAAATCAGGGCTTATTTGCTGATCATCCTGTACATATAAAAGCCGATGATGGTAATAACTTTTAGAACATATATCTTCATGTCGTCATGAAATAAAAGTCCTTGTTCTCTTTTTTAAAGTTGTTTGTCTTACGCTTAATCTCATTCACTGCAATTTGATTGTATGTTGCATTATGTACAATCATAATGAGTCTGTTTTCTTCCTGTAATATGCACAATGGGTTCTGAAACAAAAATGGAACCCAACGCTAGATGAGTAGCTATGGAACATGCGCTGATCTTAGCATTTTCGATAAAATTGAGCATTAAAACACGAAAACGAAAATAAGTGTCCTACGCTCTGATGTAAAGCCATGTACTTTTTCTTCCTGATAGCACGCAATTTATATATTTAAAATAATTGGAAGAATCGAAGACCCCAATCCTTCTGGTCTGTATCATTTGATGTATTTTATAGTGTTTAGGTTATAAGGAAATTCATAGCCCCTAGAATACCCTTGTCTGATTTCTCAACAACTGGATCAATTTCCCTAATTTTCAAGCATAACGTACAATCTGAATACTCCGAATTTATTCTGCAAGTTTAAAATAGTATTTTACATCTGTATATGCTTCAATCAATATGGTGTTTCAAGAATATTGTTAAGCGTCTGGAAACCATTAAATTATCTGAATTGTTCTATGAAATAAAAGTTGGAAAAATAGATCGATTGATAAGGTTTAGGTTTTAAAAATAGGTTTTACCGAATGATAAGGTTTCACCATTTATTTTAAATGTATAGATTACATGTCTTGTGGAAGAAAAAAAACATGGCGTTACATCGTAGCATAGGACCGAATGCTTTCATTTAGTTTCTTTTTCACGCTATATGGCTCATTGTTATAGGATAATACTATCAATAATGTTATGTGGTACACATCTAATGATTTACAATGTTTATTTTATAGAAAAATGCATGGTCTCTACAATCCTCCTCTTTCAGCCCTCCTGAATTGATTTCAGTAATTTGCATGCATAACGTACAAATCTGAATACGTAATGTACGTACATTGCATGCATAACGTACAAATCGAATCTGAATAAAACTCATCAAAAATGACTATCTTTTCATTTCTGTAACCATCCTACCATTGGCCGTGTGGTTTCCAGTAGATTTCATTGATATCATAATTATGTCTAATTTGCCCTGTTTTTCCAGTTCCTGTAGGTCCAACAATGGCCACGCATATTGTGATGTGATCCCACGGTTCCTGGTTTAATCCATGACAATTTTGAATAAAAGTATGAAATCTACATGACATTTTTGAAATTTTCCTTATAGACGCAGATGACATGATTTTAAAAAAGAGAGATGTAGAAAACATTGAATACAATATTGGCGAATTTACAATTATGCGATATTACAATTATGTGAATTTACAATTATGCGATAGAATTATGCGATAAATTGAACGTTTATTAGCAAAACTGTAAAAGTAGTGTACAAAAGTTAATTTAGTTACAAAAATCGTTCACAGATGGCGCTCTGGGCTGACAACTCTTTCTCTGAAAGGAGGCTTGAAAAAATAAACAATAAAATGATGCGGTCTTTGCAATCAAAATACAATTTTTTCAAAATGCTCACAGTTCGAATCGATGAGGTGGCGTAAGCGAACAATGAAATTTGACATCACGTCTTGCAATGTCTCAATGGAAATGGAAATGGAATCACATGCAACACCAATCAACGATTCAAGCTCACCTAGAGTAGCGGTATTGTTTCTATAGATAGTGTCTTTAATGCTCCTCATAGAAAGAAGTGACAAGGAGTCAGATCGGGAGTCATTTTTCATTTTTGACGTCACACCGAAGGCGTCTATGGGCATAATGATTAGAGCGCCATCTGTTAATGATTTTCCTAACTAAATTTTCTAAACTTTTGTACAGCATTTTTACAGTTTTGCTAATAAACGCACAGTTTACCGCATAATTCTATCGATCTTTGTTGTAGAAATATTTAACTTTGAAATCAGGGCTTATTCGCTGATCACCCTGTACATGTAAGTAAAAAGAGATAAATTCAAATTTTCAAGATTAATTTACCAAAATATATTTTCCAATCAAATGGACATGCATTTTACAGATTATTGTAATAGAAACAATTTCCAGCAATTTTTGCTCACAAAATACCTAAGAAATAATTCTCTTTATATTAAACTATCTTATATATCACATCTTTTAACTCTGTCCATTATTGCTAGCAATTCTGATAGCGAAGTTAATCAGGTCGGCATCTTTATCTCCTGTAAATTTCAGTTCCAGATTTTCCTTTCATTAGAGAAAGCATTGTACTTTCCATTCCTGTGTTCCCGAGGGGATTATAGAGATGGATTTGTTAGAGGAACAGACTTTTGTGTCTTGGTCTCTACAGAATTCCTGGATGGCCTACACTATTGAGGATTATTTGTCGAAAATATTTTGATGTGAATTGTAATGATGAAGCGTATTTGTGATAAAAGTTACTGAGATGGAAGTTACTTCAAATATTTTAAATGCGATGTTTAGTTATGGTGAATAACTTCTTCTTGATATATCTTTTGAAAGATACAGGAGGCCGTGGTGGCGTGATGGTAGGGTCTCAACTTCGTAGCCGAAGTCTTGCAGGTGCGAGTCTGAACCGTCGTGTGAGAGGGTCTGTTGTGTGTTAAATCTGTCTGGGCCAAACATCCTCCCTCTGGTGTGTTGTGAAGTTTGGAGAAGGGTTGTCCGCTGATGTGTTGTCTTCATCATCTGACAGCGGTTCAAAATTACGAGATCAGTCCCAAAATTAACCCTAGTATTGCTTCAAAACGAGACGTTAATGTAACTACAACTAAAACTGAAAGATACAAAATTTACCCAATATGTTTTTATTCCAAATTGTTATTCGATCTTGAGAATTGTTAAATAAATAAGAAAAAACAATTTTTATATTAATAGAAATTCAGAAATAAGACATCATTAAATATAAATGAAAATCGTTGAGATATGTGACTATATTAAAAAATTGATTTGTTGTAAACTTTTTATCCATTTCTTGTTACATTTTGAGCTTAGTTTTCTCATTTTACTTTGGCTTTTGGGTAATTCAAAATTTAGAAAATAAAAATATGAAAATGAAATAGATGAAATGTCCCCAAAATAGAAATTCGACTTATCCCAAAATTTGCTTTATTATATTTGGCTTTATTTTAGATTTTGGAACAAGTATAATAAGTGAAAGCATAAGCTACTGTGGTTAGGTTTAAAAGACGATTTTTTTGAAAAACTATGATTTTTTTAATTTAATATCCTTGAAGTTTGAAAAGGTTTCTTTATAAAGCCCTTAGAATTCTGTTGTTAAGAGCCATTATAAAATCAGTTCTTGGGACTATGGAGATGTTTGTTGGAGAGGTGTTGGAAGAAGGACTTTAAGGATGGGTTTTGGTTTTAACTTGCGCCTTATAAGTTGAAAGATTCCGGGAAAAGTGATAGTATTATGAAAGAAAGAAAATTTTGTTTTCACAGTGATATTTTCAACTCATTTTTTTGCAAGGCAATTTAGTGGGATTTTTCAGAGTTTTGATATTTTGTTTCTTTAGTTCTTGAAAATTTTTTATTGGATCTGATTTGTGGTTCCACTTTATTTATCCTGGTCGAAAGTTGCTGATATCTATGACGGAGGAAAATGGTGGGCTTTAAAATGTGTCTTCATATGCAGTTGAATTTTGTTTAGATTGAGAAGTTTGGTGAAGTCGTAGTAATTTGATAACTATTTCGATGATACGATGATCATAACGAGATTGATCTTTCAGGACAATCCATTTATATCCAACTGAACTGAATTAAATATAAATGTTTGTGCTGAAATTCAGAAACCATTAGAAGTCTGTTTTGGGCATGTTACATTGATTTTTAAATCGGTATTTACATACGTTTTAATATTATTTTACATCTTTAGGTGCTATTTTCTCAAATACGGAATATGATAGAATTTTCTTATGAGAAACTTCTTAAATTAAAATCTAATGCATATTTTTTATTCAAATTTAGTATAATAATTTCTCAGTATGTTCTGCAGTGCCTGAACTGCGGAATAAGTAATCAGTTCAGTTTAAAATATTTTATGGCTGTTTTAGTGCTTCACTATGTGAAACAAAGTATTTAAAAATTTCTTCTTGTTCATTAATTGAACACCAATAAAGAATGGATAGAAATGAAATTTACTTTTTAGTTCAAGAACAATATAGTATGCTTTTTAAGTTATCTACAAAATTATAAGCAAATTATTTGATAAACCTCTTAGGAGATTTTTTTTCATTATACTTCTTGTTAGTGAAAAAACTCGCTTTTGTTCAATTTTCAAAAGTATTGTTGGCATTTAACTGGTATATTTTGATTTAATATATGATTTTTTTAAACCTTTATACAAAAATATGACAATAATATTCAAAAATATAACAATTTTCGAATGTTTCTCAAAAATTCATCCCGAATCGTAGCCATATACCTTAATCCTAGAGTGCATGACTTTTCATTTTTTTACAAATATATAATATGTAATGATATTTTAAAAGTTAACTTAAACTGAATTAATTTTTAGCTCAATTTAGTCCATATTAACTTCATCCAAAAAATATTCTCTTATTTCCTGATCAGATTCCAAGTTATCTACTTAATTAATTGAAGAAATGCTTTGTAACAATGTTTAGTGAGCGAATCCCACATTGAGAGTGAAGGATAAAAGTTGCTGACCTAAACAAATAGTTTTACAAAAAGATTTCTGTATTTCCCTTGTTTTGAAAGTCACACGTTTAGAAATCCCTATGAGAAACTTAACAGCCTACAAGCACTGAAAACAATATTTTCCCTGTCAAAATGTGGTATAAAAAATGAGGGAAATTTAATTTCTGCCCTTTTTTCAGTGTCTGCTTGTCCTTCCGTGTAAATATGCTGTTTCCCTCCGGAGGAAGAATAAAGCGAATATAAAACAGAAAAACCTTCGAGGTGTTCGTACTGGAATCTGCTTGCAAAAATTTAAATCACGCACGCACACACAATTAAAGAAAAATATGAAGAACAGTTTGATTTTTTTTTGTAAAATTATGATTAAAAATGGGCCAAATAATTACACTATGAATTAAATTATACCTCATAAAGCAAATCATTTAATTAAAATTCTGCAATAAAAATAAAAACACCTTTTTGTCAATATATTCTTTACAGCAGAAAAAAAGAAATTTCATAGTTTCTCTATATTTTAATAACTCAAACAATAGCATCTTAATATTTTTCCAATTTAAATCTACTTTCAATATTGCTGTTACCGTATATCGGTCTTTTCTACAAAAGTTTAACAAAAAACATTTAAAAACGAATTTCAGAATACTCATTATTGCCCTTTAAAACAGTCGTGCGTGTATTATAAATGGAAATAATAGCATGCAGCCATTTAACTTCACGATGTATTGCTGGGTTAAGTGAAGTTGATTTGCATTGCAATATACACTGACAAGTGCTGAAAAGTATGAAAATATATGTCTAAAATTCAATTTAAAGCAATAGTTTATCTAATTTAAATGAAAATTAATATGGCAAAAAGATTAAAATATGTCAAATTAAAAATTTCAATTAAGTGTTTTCATTGGTATATTCGATGTTTTATTGAAGTAAATCTAAAAACGAGTAAAATAAAAGATTTTTTAAATTCAATTCCTACTTAGGTCAACAAAGAATTTTTTTATTTCAGTCCCTTTTTATTAAATAATTATCAAAAAAATTATTAAATATCAAATTATTATTGATTTTTCGCAAGAATTTATCTCTCATTCTTCCCCTTCACGTGAAAAATACAGAAATCCTTGCATTTTATCGATTGACCTACGGCCTCTTGATTTCAATTTTCATTATAAACTGCTCAAACTCTATTTAAAGTATTAAAAATTAAATTAATTTAATGAACGAATTAATATTTAAGAAAAAAACTGTATTAACATCAAGTGCCATCCACAACAAGTTTTAAAAATTGCATTTGAACTTAAGTGTATGAACAAAATGTATTTTATTAACGACTGAAAATTTGAGCCATATATATATACAGCCATAAAAGCATTAAAATAATTAAAACCCATCTCCTGGTCAACAAAAAGTAAAACGTAACTAATTAAGTCTAAATCGAAATTAAATTTTATTCCGTATTAAACTCTAAAAGTTTACAAAATGAAAAGTAAATGAAATAGAACCAATTAATGAAACAAATCCAAATTAATATAACGAAAAAAATTATGTAAACGAAAAAATACGACACTAATTTAATAATATTAATGTATATAATATTTTGTTTATGTATATATGTATAATAAATTTACAAAATATATAACAAATTTATATTTGTTATATATATTATATATACTAATACTTTATTAATTTATATATATATATATATATATATATATATATATATATATATATATATATATATATATATATATATTTATATATATATATATAAAGAGAGAGAGAGAGATAATAAATTATTGAATATGACAATTTTTTAAATCGAGTAAAATATATTATGACTACAAGCATTTTAAATAGTTACATTTTAAAGCATTGAATTAAGGAATTATGTTGAATTATATATAAAGAAAGAAAGAAATAATTTTTAAAATTATTTTTGAGAAATACTTTATTAAGAATTTGTTGTTTTTTATCTAAAAATATCCTTGAAATTTTCTAAAATAATTGCTATTGCTCTATTTTTGAAGCACTTCATCAGTTTTTGAAAGAAAAAAAAGTAATTCATTTATTCTATTCCTTAACAGAGAAAAATAGATTATGTGTCTTACTGCGTGGGATTCTATCGATATCTTTTTCTGAGTCTAATTTTAGAACCCCTTGCAGTTCGGAATTTAAAAGTAAATCTTCAAAGTCGAAGCCGAATTTAGATTATCAAAGTTCTTCTTTAATGCATGGAAATTGAATTATTATTATTCCAAATTTTTATACCAAATTCAACTTATGATTCATAAAATATTCTTTGAAGCCCTATTTAAATAAATATAGTTGTATTTTCATTTTCTCATCCCTTTATATATCGTTAATCTCTAAAACATTCGTTTTATAAAAATTGAATTTTTCATCAAAGATTTTCATTATAACTGGAGAAGAAGTATTATATGAATTTATACTTCTCCAGTGAAACAAGCAAAATCTTGCTTCTACCTGAAACAAGCAAAATCTTTCTTTGATGAGACTTTCTATTTTCAGATCTCCATAACAAAGATATTAAAAGAAAAATTGTATTAAGTTTTCCATCAGTACAGATTCGTTTTCGGTTTACCATTTGGTATATTATATGTTAAAGAGCTACAAATAAAAATACATTTTAAATGTCGAAATGGCAATTAATATATTGAATTCCCATAGATAACTAAAATTAGATTGAAAAAGAAATATTGTTGAAGTGTATGAATTAAATTACTTGTAGTTAAATAGAATTTTTATTTTTAAATGTTTGTTTCTAAGAAATTTAAAGTTATTATTAATTAGATCCTTTGAAAGCCTTTGTATGAACAAATCTTTTTAGACAGAGTAAAACTAGACATTTCATGATTACTTTACATCATGTTTATTGAGTCCTAATACTTCAAATTATTTGTTAACTAGCCGCCTTTGGCGACCAGCTGGTTCGCTATGAATAATGCATTCTATAATTTTTAATTACATCATATATACATTAGCCTTGAATCAATTCCGGGCATTGATTGGCCTGAATTTAAAAATGTTTTTTTCCGTGATACTTCAATATTAAATGTGTTTTTTTAAAGAAAGCGAAAAAGGAAAAAAAAATATATTGAATAAATGATATAGATGTTGCAAACGATTATAGAAACCTTGACTTTGCATTTATTTTTTTAGAAACTATCACATTTTATAATGGAAAAAAATTATTGAATTAATGGTACAGATATTGCAAACGATTATAGAAATATGCCATTAAGTCGGAATTCCAATGCATATCCTGTCTAAATTCGATCAGGTTTACCATAAATAAAGAAGATATGTTGAATAAATGATTTAGATATTGAAAACGATTATATAAACATTTGCGTTGCATTTATTTTTTTAGAAAATATCACATTTTATGTTTCTTTTATTTTATCAAGTCACGTGCTAAAAGTATAATTTCTTTAGACTTGATTTACGATGATAGTTTTTTTTATTATTTGAACTTCCTTCATTGTTTTATTTTATCCAGTCACGTGCTCAAAAAACATGGTTAAAATATTTCTTTAAAAATTCGTTAAAAATAGAAGCTTACGTTATAAATTTTAAAAAAATGATACCGTTAGAAAGTTAATTTTTTTATCTTTAAATTGATGTTAAAATCATGTTTGTGCGATAATATTTTCGGAAGTTATAGTGGAAAAACGTCAAAATTTCGCTTAAATTTTAATTAATTCAAATTCTAATTAAAAATTCGAAAAAAGGGCTCCGAGGTGCACATTTCGAACCTCCAAGGTATACATGTACCAAATTTGGTAGCTGTAGGACCAACCGTCTGACCTGTAGAGCGCCAACATACACACACACATTGAGCTTTATTATAAGTATAGATGAAAACAGATAGTCAATTTTGGCACAGTGTGGGATAGAAAGATGACTATGCAACTCTTGCTAATATTTGTGCATTTATGTTTTATTTCGAATTAGCGCTCACTGGATACATGTGAGGGTAGAAATTTGAGTGTGTGGAGGGATTGATCTGGAGGATTGGCTGACTGTGAATTTTTTACAGGCATATATTTACAGGCCAGTGAACTTTTGTGATTGATCAATCTAAGTATATGGATGAAAAAATAGTAGTGCATGGAAGATATAATTCCGTGAACATGGAGTGAAGTAATTCAAATGGCGCCCCAAGCCTTGTTCTTACTATTTTATTCGTCCGATGTCTTAAGCCCCCATTCTGATGGCCCGTGCGCGCTTTGAGTCTAGCGCATTTTGCCTTCTTTCGTCTTTCTTGTGGTCTTCTGGTGTTCTTTGATGTCTTTTCAATTGACAGACAGTTTTTGCAGAGCTTTTGATCGATGTCCACGAGCTAGAATTGTCTTAAAAGGAGTCAAATTGCAAATTGAGAACCATATCCGTAAAGGCAATGAGCCGTTAAAAAGAGACTTTACTTGGTTGACTGTGGTCTCCAGAATCTGACCAGCAGTACTCCCTCACTAGTATCTATGCATTGATAGCATAACCTGTATCATCCATACGTTCGTGGGCTATTTTGCATGAAAGTTGAATCATCCTGGGACAATGAAGGCCTTCTTTCCCATGGTGAGAAGTATAACGCATTTATAGCCAGATCCGCGTTATTTTGGGCTATGGAAACGATATCTGAGAGTGAACATTCTTTCTTTAAATCTCTGTAACCTTGAGTGCATGAGCAGAATAAGGCTATGTTATCATCTGACAAAATGCATTTTGTGCAATTTTTTTCTCAAATGAGACTGAAAGTATTTTCTCATCATTTAGACTAATTTTGGAGAACAGAAACTCGTGCTCTCTCTAGGAATCTTAGCCATTTCCGAAGATCATTGTATAAATTCATATGGTATCAATGATTGTGCATACCGTCAAATACATCAACCATAATATCTTATTTTGTCACATTAATCACATCTTTTGTCACGTTAATCGCATCTTTTGTCAAGTTTGCCTTTTTTTCCCAGTAAGAGCCAAAATTTATATCAAAATTAAACCATAATTTTATTCCAAAAACTTCCATCTAATAGTTACACAAATTATATAAATGAATAACATCTTGTTTTGAAGCGATTTCACTCACTTTTTCCAGCATTTTGTGAAATGGATTCCCTAATTCCTTCAATGTTGACTGCGCATGTAATTCTGTATTTAAATTCTCTTTTTATTAGGTTGTATTTGGACATCACATGTGGTTTAGTGCAGTTAAACGAGTTTAAGCGTATTATACAAAATTTATTTGTGAACAGATCTTATATTGATGTCAGATAATCGACAGATACTGAAATCACAAAGTTAACACTTACTTTTCAAACTTTTATGATATAATTAATACGTAAAATGAGATTAACGGATGCTGTGAGAAATTTTATTCTTGCATTTTTTTTAATTTGTATTTTTTGTACAATTTTTGAATTTTTCATCATAATATAATCGTTTGATTGAGTTCGATTTTGATTACTTTTTTTAATGAATTTCGTTTTACTACTGATCCAGAAACAAAGTTGTTTAGTACAGTTAAAGCATTTTCTTATCTTTCTGCACATATTTATTACTTGTGGTCTTCATGATAAACTTTCTTAAATTTATAGTTCACTTATTGCTGGAGAAGTATTGCTTTAAACAAATCTGTAGAGAGATCTGTTTTAGATATTTATAACTTTTGATCTTAATTTTAAATATACATTATAATATTTGATTTCAATTTATTTATTATAGTTTTCTCACTATTGTATTTGCAGCTACAAATTCATTCAGCCATGAATGTCACAATTTAATTTTATTTAATTCTTTATTAGACTGTCTTCAACATTCTTTTACTTTAAAAATGCTATGAAATAAATTTTCGAGTAAAATTACAAGCTCTTAATGCAATCTTGGAATATTACTTAGAGATGCTTCATCTTATAATCACATCTTTAGGAAATTCTCTTAAAATCTTTGAAATGAAATGAAATTCCCCGTTGCAATGTTTGTGGGAAATCGCTAGGATCGATAACTTCTAGGGAATGCCACTTGCAAACGCGGGGGTGGGGGACTCCAGGCTCCCGAACTGTAACCGTACCTGTCAGAACATTTAACCGGGAGCTCCGAGTCGAAGCTTTCACACCTGTTAAAAAAAACTCTGATTTGGAGTATTGAGGGATCCTCTCTTTAATTCAAAAACGAAAGCATTAGTAATTTATTTATTTTAATTTTATTTGTTTATTTATTTCGCGGCGGTGAGAGGTAAACAAGGTGCAAAAGTGTACAAATTTTTGGAAATTCTTTTATCGTTTATTTTTGTAATGCGCAGATACGAAATTTTTTTTTCTTACAATATTACCAATCAATGTTGGCAAGAAATATAAGTCATTAAAATCAAATCTTGCAGTATGTCGTATGTATGATATATGATATATAAACCATTCTGATATTTTCTTTAATTTCCAAAGAAGAATTTCATTTACGGCTTGAAAGTCCGTCAATATATGCTATTTTTTATTCATCAACCTTGCTTTCAATTTTTAGTATTACAGATATATTTTAGGCACTTAATTTGTACATATTGTAGTAATAGTCAAGTCAATTATAAATAACCTCATAACTGGAAATTTCACAAGACAATTTTTTTAGGAAGTGTGTTTATGTTAAGGAACTACAAGATTCTTACTTTCTTGGAAAGAAAAATTATGATGAGGCGCTCCGTGAATAATACAAAATTTCGCATTTTGACTTATTTTTTTAAATCTCGTACTAGGTATGAACAGTTCGAATAATTGACCTTCACATGACCTCTCTGACAAAGATCTTCCCTCATAATGAGAGCAGCTCTGTTGATATTTATTTCCATTAGAGCAAACATTGGAGTCTTTCTTCGTTTGAAATCGATTGTCTACCCTCTTTAAACATTTTTTAGATATACTGAACAGAATAAAGATTCTTTTTAAGCTTCCTGAAGCATGACATTTACTTCAGTTAGTTATTTTCTAAAGAGAAAAATAAAATTGCACTGCAGTGTAATTTTTTTTGTAGTGTGTTAGTTTCAGTTTTAGTAAAAGACGAAAATAGATCAACGCATGTTCCTTCAGTTGCCATGTCCAAAATACTGATGTTATAACAGTAAAACATGCATCATCTGTTCGTTACATGCCCTATCATATATAAATTTGATTTTTCACATATTTTAAGTAATTTAAAAGAAAATGATCATTCATAACCAAAGGGCAGACATCTGCCGTTACAAAAGGAAATATTGTGCTTGCTTATTGCTATGCAAGTATTTTGCAGTATTAAATTATTTTTCAATTAATCAGCATGTTCAATCCGTAATCTGTCAAAATATCAGACAGAAACGGAAAAACAAGAAAAGTTACAGTGTTAAAAGAACTTATAACTTAAGCTAAAATATATATAATACAGAAGTACGTGAAGCTATATGAGACCCGAAATTAATGCCTTCATCCTGATTTATTTAACATCGATTAGTTACTTTGTAACACTGTGCTATTCAAGTTGAAAATTTAATTAGAGGGTATTAATTATGGGTTTGGATTTGAAGATGAATTCTGTTCTTTTGTAGACAAATCTTACTGTGTTGATAATAAGATGTGTATAAAAGTAGTTAAAGACATTATTGAAAGAAAACTCCTTATTGAAATTTGCATTGAAAATGTTATTTGGAAGAATAAAAAATTTAGCTAATAATTTGCATTTCAGTTTAAGAGACAATAACACTCATTGTCATTTTAATTTCAAACACATATTCATTGCAAGTACAGTTTTATATTTGCACAAATATGTCCAGTTTTTATAAAAAGGGGAAAATAGAAATTTTCTATTTCAAATTTCAAGTTATCACGTTACTTTTTCCCCCTAATATATTATTTTAATCTTGTTGCTCTAACATTTTTTTTCCGATACTCTAACATTTTTTTTCCAAAATTTTATTCAAAGAAAACCGGTTTAAACGGTTATATATCATTGCGTGTCTAACAGATTCCGCATTCGTCGATATTGAGAAAAACTATGTTTTTTTGTTTGTTTGTTTTCATCGGAGCTCCAAAATCTTTTGGCAGCAAGAAATATTGAAAATGTAAATTTAAAAAAAATTATAACAATCATATACCAAAACAACATCATGTTCTCACATGATGATAAATTTCTTTGTAAATCAAATTGTAGCATCGTGTGGCTGTAGAATAATGCAATATCTGCATCTCAGCTTTCAAGAGAAGTTGGGATCTGCTGAGAGACTATTATTTCAATTTCAATTGATTAGAAAGGAATTTATTAGTAAACTATTATCATCAAAAATTAATGGACAAATTCAGAATTATTTCAAGTGCAAATCGTGAATTACTTTTTCAGGTGTTTTATATGAATATTTAATTGGTGTTTTTCTTTTCGCTTTTATTTTTATACAATTTGTCTTGGGAGTTAAAATTCTTAGTTCCGTCCTCATCGAAAACGTGACTAAAATTCTCCAAATAACTTTTTATTCAAATCGTTTGTTTTTATTTACTATGCCATTTTCTTGCTTTAAAATTTTTATATTTTCTTAATTCTCAGGGATGGTTTTACGTTATTTTTATGGAAATATTAGAACTTTAAATTTGTGCAGCTGTTACTCTGAATTATTTAACGATGAAGACTTTTTAAATGGCATAGATTTGAAATGATGAGTTTTTCTTCTTTTTAGTGATGCTCCTCTAAAACTGATACTTTTATATGGGGACACTTATTTAAACTTTATTTTTCGTTTTTCTGAAGGCTTTCAAATTATTTATTCAAAAAATTCAAACGTGAAATTTTACTTTTAAAAAATATCAAACAATTTCAGACTATATTTCGTGTTAAGAGTACCGAAAGCTACTTTGATATTCAATTTTAAAAATTTAGAAACAGGGATTTTTTTTTAATTTGAAGGAAAGATTGCTTTATCTCTTCCTCCTTCCTTCCCTACAAAAATACAAGATCATAAGTTATAATTCAGAATCTGATTTTTACTGGAAGCTAAGTTCGATTAATTATTAATGTGACTTTTAAAATGTAAACCTTTAACTTTTCCATTTTCGTTAAAAGTCCACTGGTTTGGAAACTAGAAAAGTCATTAATCAAAATACTCCCGTGTTGCTGAAAGTGTTGAATAATATTTTAAAGATTTCGAAAGGTATTTAATGAGTGAAAAGTTCCAAAAATTATAATAGGTACAATATTTATTTTATATACTTTGCTTCCCTTATATTTTTATTGAGATTATTTATATATACAGTCTAATTAATAAAAACCAAATTATATTTTATAAAGTTTATTTTTTCTTTATCTCCAATTTATTTTTATTAAAATACCATGCAAATGGAGCTTCTTCTTTTTAAATATATTAATGATAGATGTTTTTGCAATTTAACTTCCTCATAATGATTGTTATTTTTTATATATTATCTCTAGTGGATTAAAATGTTGTATTTAAAATTCACCACAGCATTTGATTTGTTAAGTCACATATATGCATCTACAATTTGTTGTATTTTGTTTCTAAATGAGACTTTTGGCCAATGGTTTAGCTGCAACAATGAAAATCAAAAAAGCACTGTATGTTACTTTGACATATAAGCATTTTAACCCATCAGCATTACATGAAAATATGAAACAAAGGCCCGTATCACGGAACATTTTTTATTTCATATTTAGGTGTAAAATTGTATAAAAGTAGAAAAAACTCCTTTTTGAGCATTATTTGTTAGTCATTTTGTTCAGTGTGGTCATATTTGAAATGTGTGATGCTTATAGGTATATAGTATATAATATGAATATAGTATATATCATATTATATACATAACATATAATATGATGTAGCGTATATATATGCTCCAGTGATTGTGACCAGGAAAATTGAGAGTATATATTTTCTAATATTGCTTCAATGTGCAGTAAAGCTCCTGGTAAGATTGTTTAACATCAATAACCCAATCCTTGGAAATCAATTTAGTGACATAAATATAGAGCCAGAATTTTCAAGAGTCTTAGTAATAGCTTCATTGAATATATCTAACGTACAGATTTGAGATAGTGTCGAACAGAATTCATTATGAAATCAATAAATAAAAAAAATCTTTGTTGGAAATTAAATTGGAAATATGTGGAACATAAAAGAATTAAAAAACGTAGACGTAACTAAAAAATATTAATTTTAAAAAGCGAGCATAGAAGAAACAAATTGAATATACAAAATAATACAACTAAAGAAATGAATATGCAATATGCTTACAGAATAAATATTGTTTGACAAACAACGAAAAACAACGTTACTATTCTTATAACCCATTTGCATCATTAGCGTATATATACGCTAATTTTTCCTGGTCACAATCACTGGAGCATATATATACGCTGCATCATATTATATGCTATGCATGTAATATGATATATATTATATTCATATTATATATGCATCCCACATTTCAAATATTACCACACTGAACAAAATTACTAACAAATAATGCTCAAAAATGATTTTTTAAAACAATTTTACACCTAAATATGAAATAAAAAAATGTTCCGTGATATGGGCCTTTTTTTCATATTTTCATATGATTCAAATGGGTTAAAATGCTGATATGTCAAAGTAACATAAAGTGCTTTTTTATTTTTATTGTAACAGCTAAACCATTAGCCAAAAATGGTATTTAGAAACAAAGTACAACAAATTGTAGCTGTATTACTGCTGTCGCTGTAGCTGACTTACCAATTCAAATGTTTAGGTGAATTTTAAACACAACATTTTGATCCACTAGAGATAATATATAAAAAATAACAATAATTTTGAGGAAGATAAATTACAAAAGCATCTATCATTCATATATAAAAAACTGAAACTTGCAACTTTTACTTACTTTTCATTATGTTAAATGTACTCAAAAATATTGCATAATTATTCTTTGAAATTTATACAAAGAAGTGTATATTCAAACATAAACGATCATGTCTTTGTATAGAAAGAAATTTCTAAATATCATTGACCGAATATTAATAGCATACAAAAATTCATTAATGTGAATAAAAAAATAAAATATTTGTCAATATTCTGAAGGTAATATTATGCTTGTTAAAAATGGAAAAAAAAGAGAAAAATGGAATATTTTTATAGTTTCCATTTTTTATTTATGTTTCCATTTTAGGATGATTTCAAAAATGTTATTATAACAATGAAAAAAAAATTCATCCTTTGAAAAGGACCTTAATTAAAAAAAAGTTTAATACGGTCTTATCTAAAAAATATATAGAAAGTATTGATATATATACCTGCAATCTTTTCACAAAGAGAAGGATTTAATTTATCCCAACCTTTTTATAGATCGGTGAAGAGATTTAACTTCGATCTTTTTGAATATTATTTCTTTTCTCAGTTTTAGAACGGTTTAAATCAATGTAAAGTGGAAGATTAAAACGTTACCTAGAATAGAATTTCAACTATAGGATTCTTTTTATCATTTTACTACAATAAAAAAATCCCGAATATTGTCAAAAATGTTTACAATGTTATCTATATCTTCTATCTATTCTATATACTTATAATAAAGCTCAATGTGTGTGTGTGTGTGTGTGTGTGTTGGCGCTCTACAGGCCAGACCGTTGGACCTACAGCTACCAAATTTGGTACATGCATACCTTGGAGGTTCGGAATGTGCACCTCGGAGCCCTTTTTTCGAATTTTTAATTAGAATTTGAATTAATTAAAATTTAAGCGAAATTTCGACGTTTTTCCGCTATAACTTCCGAAAATATTATCGCACAAACATGATGTTTACATCAATTTAAAGATTAAAAAATTAGCTTTCTAATGGCACCAATGTTATAACGTATAACTTATATTTTTAACGAATTTTTAAAGAAATATTTTGACCATGTTTTTTTTTTGAGCTCGTGACTGGATAAAATAAAAGAAAACAATGCCGGAAGTTCAAATAATAATAAATAAAACTATAATCGTAAATCAAGTCTAAAGAAATGATACTTTTTACACGTGACTGGATAAAATAAAAGAAACATAAAATGTGATATGTTTTTAAAAAATCAATGCAAAGCAAAGGATTCTATAATCGTTTGCAATTCTAAATAGTTAATTCAACAAATTTTCTTTATTAACGGTAAACCTGATTGAATTTAGACAGGATATACATTTAAATACCGAAGCAATGGCATATTTCTATAATCGTTTGCAATATCTGTAGCATTAATTCAATATTTTTTTCCATTAAAAAATGTGATAGTTTCTAAAAAAAAAAGGCCAAGCCAAGGTTTTTATAATCGTTTGCAACATCTAAATCATTTATTCAATATTTTTTTTTTCTTTTTCGCTTTCTTTGAAAAAACATATTTAATATTTTGGCAACATCACGGAAAAAAACATCAATTTCAGGCCAATCAATGCCCGGAATTACTTCAAGGCTAATGAATATGTGACTTAATTTAAAATTTTAGAACGCTTTACTCATGGCGAACCAGCTGGTCGCCAAAGGCGGCTAGTATAAAATAAAACATAAACTTAACGAACTAAAATGAATTTTTCCATAATTGTGTTCCCAGTGATTAAATTTTCAAATTTTTCTAAAGTAGCTAACAGAATAAAAAAAAAAAACGAAAGGAGAAAGATTAAAATTAAATGTTAAACAATTACAAAACTATGATATCTGTAATAAACAAAATCTCAATACATTTGCTGTTGAAAAAATTAAATAAGCACATTTTCACAATTTTATTGTTTATAAAAATCGAATTAAATATTCAATTTTTACTACTCTCTAACTATGTTAGAATTTTGAATTAATAAACTTTCTATATTTTGTACGGCAATAGTTGCGCTTAAAAAGCGATTGATAATTATTTGTACCAATAAATCGAGTGATAATTAAAAAGAATTCGATAACATATCGAAAGCGCCATCTGGTTTTGAGTTTTCAAAAATTAAATTCAACATTACATGATTTTTCAAATTATTAAATATTATCATTATAATCAAAAATGAAATATATCAAAAAATTAGAAGCAGAAAATGATTTAAAAGATTTTTATAAACTTTTTAATAGTGTAGATAAGAGAATATAGAAAATGTTTAGTTATATAAAAATAATCTGGAAATCGAAACAAAATAGTAAAGTTTGAAGCACTGAAATTAGTTTTCTAAGATATTTTCAAGCTACAATGTTTATACGAGAAAATTTATAAAAATTTTAAAAATATAATTAAAAATTATAAAAATTTAATATTTATTCCATTTACAAATTTCGGAACCTCCTGATTATTAGTTTTATTTTGACCTCCAGATTTTTCAAAAAATCCTTTTTGCAGCCTATTTTAAAGCTATTTTATTAATATTTTTCAGAGACTAATAATCCTATTTAAGTTGTGATAATATTGTCTGTCCTGACGTATACTATTATATTTATTAAGGTATCCACCTACGTTCGAAAGAAAATTTTTAAAAAATTGGATTTTTTAAAAATTATTTAAAATTATGGTTTTTAGATGTATTGTCAGTTATAATACAAAATGTTATTAATGCAACAAAATTTTTTCAAAAAAATATATATATTTTGAGAAATAGAAAAATTTATTGTAAATTTTAATGAAATTTGTCCAAAACTGTTTTCACTCTACAAAAAGTGATAATGCAGCAATCTTATTTTTCTTTGCACACGTTATAGAATATAATAATGAAAAAAATTATTCAAAATATAAGAAAATGTTTAAAATACAAAGAAGTTATGTGTAAATATATATATATATATATATATATATATATATATACACTGAAGTGACAAAAGTCATGGGATGACTGTTAATATCGTGTCGATCCTCCTTTTGCCCGGCGAAGTGCAACAACTCGACGTGTCATGGAGTCCACAAGTCGTTGGAAGTCCTCTGCAGGAATATTGAGCCATGCTGTCTGTATAGACGTCCATAATTGTGAAAGTGTGGATGGTGCAGGAGTTTGGGCACGAACGGGCCTTTCGATGATGTCCCATAAATGCTCGATGGGATTCATATCGGACGATCTAGGTGGCCAGATCATGTGCTGGAAATTTCCGGAATGTTCTTCAAACCAATCGCGAACAGTTCTGACCCGGTGACATGGCGCATTGTCATCCATAAAAATCCCATCGTTGTGTGGGTACGTGAAGTCCATGAATGGCTGCAAGTGATCTGCAAGCAGCTGAACATAACCATTTCCAGTCAATGATCGGTTCAGTTGCACCAGAGGACCGAGTCCATGCCATGAAAAAACAGCCCACACCATTATGCAGCCACCACCAGCTTGAACAGGGCCTTGCTGACAGTTTGGGTCCATGGCTTCGTGGGATCTGCGCCACACTCGAACTCTACCATCAGCTCGTAACAAAAGAAATCGTGACTCATCTGACCCCGCCACGGTTTTCCACTGGTCTAGGGACCAGTCGATATGCTCACGAGCCCAGGAGAGTCGCTGCAGGCGATGTCGTGCTGTCAGTAAAGGCACTCGAGTCGGTCTTCTGCTGTCATAGCCCAAGGAAGACAAATTTCGCCGCACAGTCCTATCGGTCACGTCCCTCGTACATCCCAGATTGATTCCTGCAGTTATTTGACGAAGTGTTGCGTGTCTATTAACATTGGCCATTCTACACAGACGTCGGCGGTCTCGGTCGTTAAGTGCAGGTGGTCGCCCACTGCGATGTCCAAGATAGGATGTGATGCCTGAAATCTCATACTCTCGGCACACTCTTGATACTGTGCAACTAACATTCCACGTTCAAAGTCTGTTAATTCTCGTCGTGCCACCATAAATCACGAAAAACCTGTTCACATGAATAACTTGAACGCAAATGAAAGCTCTGGAAAACGAACTGCGCATTTATACTTTTTTGCTGCGATACTACTGCCATCGGTATATTTGCATATTACTATCCCATGACTTTTGTCACTTCAGTGTATATATATATATATATATATATAAAATTTTCATAAATTTACAACCTAATTTTTCTAAAAACACCTATAAATGAGTAAGTATTTCACCAATAATAAAACTTTTGGTTCGTTTCATTGCCCATATTATTTAAAACAAACTCTGAAATTTTTATGTAAATACCGCTGTTAGTTTTTGAGATATCATGTTAACGGTGGAGAATTTTAATGAAAATTAAAGTTCCGAGAAAATTTAAATTAAAGGCAAATAATTTAGCTGAAAAATATGTTTTGCTTAAAATTCCCTTGGATGATAAATCAGGCCTTCTTTTTCCTAAAAAAAGTAAACTGTTTTGGAAAGAGGGAAGTCTGAACTACAAGATATAACAGAAATAAAAAATTTAGACAATGTGGTCGATAACTAGTGTTTTTAACGTAGTCGGATACCTTAAGTTTAAATGAATTGTTATGCTTATAATTTTATTTTATCTAACTATAAAATCTAAATATAATATTTATCTAATATTATAAATATAAGACCACACAGTTACTTTCAAATAATGAACTATTTACAATACAGAAAAAGCTTTTCACTATTCGTGGATTTAAAAAATGCGACCCAATTCCTATATTCATGGTTAAAAATTTCTTTATTCCCGGATCTAATAAGTACATACATCATAATAAAAGGATAGGTGTCCAACCCAATATTCTTTGCAAATGCCGTCAAATGGACTAATAAAAAAAGTAAAATAGATCTTATTACAACTTTGACTAAAGTATGTTGTTAAAGGTAAACTGCAAACATAGCCGAAATCGCGAATGGAATAGGACGAAATGGGTTCGAACAGATAGAATCAAATGACATTTAGGAATTGCTTGAATCGCAAGATGAAGATCTGACTGAAACTGACTCGGTGTAAATATTAAATTCACAGCTCATAGAAGAAGAGGCTTCAACAAGCACTGAAAACGTGACATTCAGTTTGAAAATTCTTAGTGAAGGTTTAAGAATGGCAAATGAGCTTTCAGATTTCTCCATGAACATTGATCCGTCTATGGAATGAAGTCTTATTTTTAAGAGCCAAATTGCTTATGGGCCCCCTGCGTATCAGTCTGAATGGAAGAAGCTTTTGAAGCAAGAGAAAATAGCAAAATTCTTCAAACCATTGCCTAAGCCTTAAGATAATTAATCAAAAGGTTCAAAAACTTCAATTAAATTTATTTTTATTTTTTTAATTTATCACCTAGGAGCCCTATAATCGCATATAAATGACCAGTCCGCATTCACTGTTTCTGTATTCGTGGCATATTTATGGAACATATACCCCGCGAATAAAGAGCTTTTACTGTAATAATAATAATTTCATATGCTTGCTTCAACAATGTTCATGATGAATTAATGGTTTCAAAAAATGTTGGGCTCCTTTTGAATATTGTTAGAATAATAATGTCTGCTATTTTTATATTAATGGAATAATAATGCTTGTCTAGTTAAATATTAATGGCATAAAATGTATGTAAATTAAATATTAATGTTATTAAAATGCATAAAGTGTAAAGTTTAAAGAAGTAAATATGGGTGAAATGTAAACATTAATAGAATAACATTGCATGTGATTTAATGTTAATGGAAATAAAATAACGTCCAACTGAAACGCAAGTATAATTTAACTTCTATTATATAAAAGTAAATAATAAAAATATATTATTTTATAAAATAGTATATGGATTTTATAGACCTTAGAAATAAAAAAATTAATTTAGATTAATTTATTATTTATGGTTTTTGTAATGAAAATAGTAAAATTCTATAACGAGTGGACCACTATCGAAATTACATAATTTTGGAAAATGAAATATATATTTTGAAATTACATTTGTCTTCCTAACAGCTTATAGCTTATTATTGCATTGGATTATTGTAATGCTTTAAGGTATCTGACCATGTTCAAAGGAAAATTTTTGAAAAATTGGATTATTTTAAAAATTATTTATGGTTTAACATGTATTGTCAATAATAAATACTAGAAATACAAAAAAATATTATATGAAAATATAATACATTTTGAGAAATTCGAAAATTGGTTGTGAGTTTTAATTAAATTTAACTAAAATGGTTAATATTCTTTACAAAATGGTAATGGAGTCATCCTGCTTTTCTTTGAATACAATTATGGAATATAATGATGAATGAAATGAACCGACATCTAAGAAAGATTTTGAGATGCAAAGAAGTTATGGGTAAAAATATGCTCATATGCACTTTTTTTTTTCATAAATTCACTTCTTAATTTTTCTAAAAACACCTATAAATGTAGGAATTAGATGGGACAGAATGCCCATCCAACCACATTTAGATCAGTGTCTAGGGTCACTGATTGAAGGAAAAGAAGCTTTTGAATAAGAAAGAAATTTATTTACAGCAAAGAATAAAGGAAAGACATTAACAATTATGACAGGACAGACTATTTACAACAGAGAAAAAAGTATGTCCTATAGATGCCACAGAGGATGAAGCCTAATTAAGTGTTTCATGGCGAAACTAAGTTGCATATTAAAGATTCATAATCGGAGCAAAATGACCCTCTCTGTCTCCGTCTGCCGAGCGAATGCGTAATTCGCTTTTTTCTCAACCTTGACGTTCTTAGACTTTGGTTCAGAGGTATTTAGTGGTATCGGTGGTGCCATCTATTACTACGAATCGCAAGATGAAGATTTGACTGAAACCAACTTGGGGGAAATGTTAAATTCATTCATTGAAGAAGAGACTTCAACAAGCACTGGAAACGTGACATTTCATTTGGAAAATCTTAGTGGAGGTTTAAGAATGGCAAATGAGCTTTCCGATTTCTTTATGAACGTCTATGGAACGAAGTCTTATTTTTAAGAGGCAAATTGCTAATGCGACTGATATGTATCAGTCTGAATTGAAGGAGCTTTTAAAAACTTCCAAGCCAGAGAAAATGACAAAATTCTTCAAATCATTGCTTAAGCCTTAAGATAATTAATCAAAAGTTCAAAAACTTCAATTAAATTGATTTTTTTATCTAGTGGTCTTTTTTTCTCCTAGGAACGCGTCCCCTATAATCCCCTATAAATTACCATTCCGTATTCACGGTTTCTGTATTCGCGGAATATTTATGGAACATATACCCCGCGAATAAGAGCTTTTATTGTACAGTTATTACAATGTTTCTCCTCCAATTGAAAATCGCAATCTATTGGTTTGCAGAGAGTTTTTTAGTGCATCTCAAATACAAAAATGATAAGTTAACTTAAAATCTTCCTCAATAAACATGTCTGCAGCGTGACTAATAAAACTACAGTACTCAAATAAGTGACTTGTGTTGAATGAAAAAAAATTGAGTGTATTTTCAACATGCGACTTCAACATGTAAAGAAACTACTTGTTACCCTCTATACGTCTCTCACGACATCTATTGCTTTATTTTGCAGTTTGTTATAATGTGATGCTTTTGTGCATTATTTCTAATTAAACCCACATAATCTAAAAATACCTTTTGGTTATAAACGCTTAATTCAGTTTGCGCAAGCATTGATTTTGAAGTATTTAGTTATCATTTGTTCTCAAACTGTGAGGTAGATGTGATAGAATTTTACAAGTATTTGGGCATTAAATATGAAAGAATTTGAAAATGCTTATTGTAACATTGATTTAATGATTGAATTTCAAAGCTAAGATTATCGATTTAAAGCAGTGATTACATTTAAAAATTACGTTTAATATAATAACTACAATATATATTGTGTATTTATTACATTGTGAATTTATTTCATATCTGAGATAGGAAAGAAATTTATAGGGCACCCAAATATTTACCTTAATATTATTCTGGAAAGCAATAGGTTTAAAACAAATGATTATAGTAAAGGTCTATTTTAAACATAAAAATATTTAAATTATAGTAATAATCCAATATTTTATAAAAATGATAATTTTTAATTGCTATTTTTTTAAGTTATTGATAGATTAATTATATATTTACAATGCATTAGAATTCATATAGTAAAAATAATTTGATTTTTAAAAATTGTTTTTAAATTTGTTGTATATTTTAAATATATTAGTGTTTATACAGTAAAAATTAATTGAATTTGAAAAACAAATTCCATAAACTAATAATATGTATAAAATATGTTTCTTTGTTTCATATGAAAGTAACAAAAAAAGAGATTATTTTTAATTACTTCCCATTTAATGACCTGATAAAAAGCAGAAACACAGATGTGTATCTTTTATTTATATCTGTCTGAAACTCTGTATCATCACAGGACAATGAGTCGTATTAATAAAAGTTGTATCAACATCTGTAACATTTAATATGTGAGCATTTTTCGTATTTAATGTACACTGTATCTGAAACAACATTTTTTTTCTGTCTAGTTCAGTTACTAATTCGGAGAATCAAATTGTACTTGAATGAAAAATAAATGTGATTATGGATTTTGTTAAATTTATTCCTGAA
>JAPMOQ010019505.1:3537296-3569090 GCA_026543055.1 Argiope trifasciata | reverse complement strand
TTAACATATCTAGTTCAGTTACTAGTTTGGAGAATAAAATTGTACCAGAATGAAAAATAAATGTGATTATGGATTTTGTTAAATTTATTCTTGAATAAAAACGTGTGAGTGTATAATATACTGTTGCATATCTTTAATACCATTAATTTTGAAGGTTCATTTGTAGTTTGTAGTGGGTTTATGGCGCGAAACCAATCAGGTGGTAACATATAGTAGCGTACTATAACACATAGTGGCCCACAAGTAGTAATACCGGCAACAGAACACAATGCGGCCAGACAGAATTCAGCAAAAGATGGAATCTTCGTAGCTTTATTATACGGTTTCTCCAAATGGCAGCATTTCTTCACTGTCTTCAACTGCCGACTCACTGGATACTCCTCAGATAACTCGATGCTGCTTCCACAATAAACACCAGCACTCGGTACACAGCTCATTTTGGCAACAGCTTGAACTTCAGTCATTGCTGGATTATTCCACCATTACTTTGTTGTGCTCTCAAAAACTTGTTACTTGTCTTTGACAACAACTTCGGACACGATTCTTTCCGGCTTGAGATTACCGGCCTTTTATAGTCCCCAGGAGGACGGCAAAGAAGGTTCTGGACCAATTAGGAGTAGCTCGATTCCCATTCACTGAATCACTAAAATTCTTGAAGTTTCCAGTAATATCTATTTTGTCACTAAAGTCGCTGAATTTATCACGAAATTGGTGCTAAGTTTGTCTCCAACCTCTGAGATCACTATGCAGTATCCGATCTGCACTCAGCGGAGCTCATCGTAAAACGGTCTATCCTGAACTAACCGAGTTGGAAAGCAATATGACAGGTTTGTAACAATATATTAAATGCTCTCAATAATGAAAGACATCGGTACCACAGTATACGCGCTAGTTCTAAAATATAGAAATCTAATCTATTAATTTATTATTTTTCAAAATTACAGAAGTATTGTTTCATTTCTTGGTTAGAAGTTTATTGATCCTTAAGAGAGAAAAAAAATTAAATTTTGAACAATTAACTTAATTTAATCTTACACGAGGAAATAAAAATTCCCAAGACGAACTAACGAAACAGAAGATCGTTTCTTAATTTCATTTAAATTAAAAATAGCTTCAGCAAAAAGGAAGATTTCTTTTCTTTTTAACATCCTTTCAACAAAACCTTTATTCGATATGCTACTTGGTCCACAAAGAGTACCTAAGGAGAAAAAAGGGGGGTAAATGCTATTTAGTTAAGTAATTATTCATTCTGGGTTTTTTTTTTCCTCGTATACCATTGGGATTACTACTTAAATCCCTATCTACACTCAGCTTATTTTAATAATAGACATTAAAATTAAAGTTACAGAAATGGGTTGACTGTGTTTAATTTTTTTATAAAAAGTTTTTTTTAATATTTATTACACGCTACATCAAAATTAATGGTGCTTTAAAACAGCAATAGCCGTTAATCATGTCATCAATATAGAAAAAAACAATCAACTTTTTAAATAATGAAATAAGTTATTAGAATCTTGGGTCACATGCTTTAATGATAAAATAATACCCTAAAAATAAAAATTTCTATATTTTCCACGGTTTATTATCGTCAGAGAGGAAATAAAAATATCGTTTGGAGTTTATATCATGTTAATGTTACTTGAGTATAATGAGAGCTATTATGTATTAAATTATTTCGTGTTTTATAACTTAATTATAAAGATAAAAGTTATGTATTATTACGTGTTTATATATTTTTATTATTCAGAGCCCCATTCCATTAATTTATTATTATTTTTTATCATTATCCTAGGCGTATAAATGTTAAGTATATGATAATATTCTCAATTCAAAATCGATTTTAGCCTCAAAAGAATTTTAATTACAGAAAATATTTGAAAGAAACTGAATCCCTTTGTTTATTATTTTTTCTTGTATTTATTTTTTTAAGGAAGAAGTTTTTTTTTTATAAAAGTTGAAATTCTTAAGAAAAAATCTATTTTGAAATTTTAGAATTGTAAACAAATATAATTGAACTCATTCATTTCTTCATGAAGTTCTATAATTTAAAATTTCCAAATTATTGACATTTTTATGAAACTAATGGCAACATTTTTATTTTTCATTTATGTGTAATTTTTTTATTCATGCAAATATCATCCATTGTAGTTTGTGTCGTTTATAAGTAATATATGCAATGTATAATTCATATTTGATTTGCGAAGTTGCATATGAATAAAATGAGGAACAATTTAGCAGAATATTTTTGATTGTCATATTGTAGGAGAAAATCTCAAACAAAATAAAACATATATACAAAGCAAAACTTGTTAACTCAAATGGCTGTCAGTATCATTTCTGTAACCTTTTTATTATGCAGAATTACTTTGATTATTACACCATTATTAGATAATTTCGAAAACATTACTTTTAATTAAAACAGAAACTAAGCAGCACGGATTTTTATTTATTAAATTTATTTTAAATATAAAATTTTCATTGGCATCACGCTTGAAATTATATTCTAACGTGACTTCTTAAGCATTACAACAATTTCATCAATAAAATTATTTTAGAAACAATCCTCGACGTACTTTCCATATATATATTTCTTGTACGAGAAAGTAAAAATTTTAAAATGTCGATTTATTTCATAAAATCATACATTTTAGAATTTATAACCAATAAAAAAAATCAATGATAGAATAAAATTTAATTGGAATTCTATTACTGAATTTTATCTCGCATAAATTTGAAAACACACAATATATTATTCATTGTTTTCTATCAAACAAACGATTAATAATATTCAACTAACGAATCAAGACTTCTTCTTTCTAAAGCAAAGAATAAATGTTTATTATAGAAATTACAGAATTTCGTTGAAGACATTACGAATTTTAATTAAAAATTACTAAATGTTTTCAAATATAAACTATATATATAACATATTTCAAAAGAGGCTTGGCCAAGAAGAAGAAACTTTTGAAATATTAAATCTTCGATTTATTTTATTCTTCTTATATTAAATCTTCCATTCATTCGCTCGATGGTGGGGCATAATTTAAAGAATGAATAAGCGGCAAGAAATACGTCAGTCTACATCGCAACACATGAGCAGAAGGGATAGAAATTTTTCTCGCCAGTGTTTCTTACTATGAGATTTTGATAGGAATTTATTTGATGCGAGTCGATTCAGGAAAATGAATTTTAGGTATCTTAAAAAGAATGCCAAAATTGTTAGGGAATTTTATCCCTTCACTCAGAGCGGGAGGAAATGTGTTGTTGTTTTAAAGAGCACTTGCAAAATTAATTTAATAAAGAAGTGGGAATTGGATCAGGAGACAAGATAACATGTTACAATGAAATTAATATAGGCTAAATTAAGATTAAAATTTGGAAATTAGAATTTAAATTATATATATATATATATATATATATATAGAGAGAGAGAGAGAGAGAGAGAGAGAGAACTATAAAAGCATTAAAATAATGAAAACCCATTTCCTTGTCAACAAATATTAAAACGAAACTAATTAGGTCGAAATCGACATTAAAATTTAATTCGGAATGAATTAAAAGCTAAAAGTTCACAAAATGAAATAGAACCAATTAGTGAAGCAAATCTCAATTCATATAATTAATAAAATTACATAAACGAAACAAAAACGACACTAATTACGGAAACGAAACCAAAATTGGAATCGAAACTAAAAATTATTTTGGATTCAAACAAGTTTAAAAATTAAAATTTTTAAAAATCAATCATTGTATTTAGTGAGCTCAAATACAGCTACTACTAAAATACAAATGAATCTAAATTAATTAACAAAATAAGAAAAGCAAAAAGGAACACAAAAGGAATAAAGGAAGTTTTTTGTTCATGTGACAGAAAAAAAATCATTAACTACTCTTATCAAGCCCCTATCTATTTTCCGTCTTTGACTGCCGAACGAGAATCAAGCTCTAAGCAGCTGGTAACACAGTTAGTGATCTACAATGAACAGCAGCTGATTCTAGACTCTTTCTGTCAAAGATTTTTCAGATGAGAGTGTGAGATTCTTAGATTTCAGATTATCACAATAAAGAGAAATATTGCATGAAACGAAAGATAAACGTTTTTAACGTAAAGTATTTTGTTGGAAATTTGATAGTACCATGATTTTTCACGTTTTCACAATCAATTGATTGGAGATTGCAAAATATTAAATTATATTGCTTCTAGTCTTTAAAGAAATGATTTGATTTAGATAATATTTACTATCTTGGGTGAAATATTGAGCTTCGATTGCTAAATCAATATAATGGATATATGTTTAATGTTTGCCATGATATTTGATTGTAATAGGGTAATGAAGTAAATTTATATATATAATTGCAATTTCACAATAATCTTGCATTATGCTATTATATTCGGCTGTAAATGAAATATTGTTTCATAGTTTCAAAATTTTGGATTGTGTGGCAATTAACAGGGATCGAATAGAGATTTTATAACATTTCTCTGGAAATTACATCTTAGAATAAATTAATATTTGGTTACGATTTTAAAAGAAGTCTGTTTGTGTAATCTGTAATTGTCAGTGTTGTCCTAATAGAAAAAATGATTTTTAAATGTATAATGTTAGATTTGTGGCATACATACATGAAAAGAATGTAAGTTCTATTAATTTGCTCCCATGTTTATTTAGAATCAGCAAAGTGATGCTAATTTATATTTTTTTAAGATTTTGGGGGAAACTAAGAATGAAATAAAATTAGTATTAAAATTCAAATAGGACATTATATTGTATAATTACATGAAAGTTGAAAACTAACATTCTATAACTTTATTTAACAATTTTGGAATAGTTTTCATTTCAAGACTTTTGTTATATTGCTCTAAATGGAACACAAATATTTTACAGTATATTCTACTGTTTCTATTATTTCTATTATTATATTATGCATTGCTAAATGGGTTAAATAATTATTTTTAATGTGTTCTTTCCCTTCTGATTATTATTAATAGCATTTTTAATTCTCTTTTGTTTAATTTATTATCTTATTATTTACTCTTATTTTACTATTCATTTTATTGGGTTGTTCGGAAAGTCATTTCGTATTTTTTTGTCAAAATGAAAAGAAATTTTCGTTTAATGAATAAATTATTTATTAAATTATAAAATTGCCATTCTGGTCTAATACCTTTTGCCATATTTTTGGTAGTAACATGATTACACGCTCATAAAAGTTTTGGTCTTTGCTGTAAAAAAAAACTGATCGAGGTGGTTTTTGGCCTCCTCATTTGAAGGAAAAATTTTGCAAATCAGTTCTGGTACTGATGTACTGTTAACACATCTTCTGCACACATATTGGCTAATTTATTTCTGGCTCGAACAGCATTTTTACCTTTTATAGCAAAAAAGAAAAAAATGACGAAAATGCTGTTTATTGCTCTCCATATTTAAAAGGGCACCATCCAAAAACTACTGCGAAGAACCAGCTGCACTTTTTCACACTCAAGCCTTGCTATATCAGCTCTTAAAACATAAAATGATTTTGCGGTTTAAGTATGAAATTGGGTGCGAAAAATGCAATTAAATCCTTTGTCAGGAAAAAACGAAATTACTTTCCGAACAACCTAATATATTTCCTTAGAATTTTTTTAAATTTATTCTATAGTTTCATTATCATATTTAGTTTTCACTGTAGATTATTGAAACCATATTTTTTTTATAATTTACTCTTTATATTACTTATATAAATTTGGATTTTTGAAATTATTTTGTATTGTTAAAATTCTTCTTCCTACATTCTTAATTATTATAGATAAATTTTGATTTATATTTTACTGATCCTTTTTGAAAGTATAACGAATTTGAGAGCATCTTCTTTCCTTTGTCTATGCTATCTTTTGCTCGATTGATTGTAAATTACCCGCATATCCCAAATAGTTTTGTTGCATTTCTTTGTTTTCAATATTTCCTTTCAAACGTAGACCCCAGAGTATTTTTCCAATACTATAAAATTAAATTAAAATTAAAAGTATGTTTATTTATTACTTTCGTACGAGTTCGTATTTGTTACTCCTCTCTCGCTATCAATTATCTTGTAACTTGCGTTGATGCTTGATTTCCTGACATTTTGATTAAATTTGATTTGTTTCCCTATAATCTGTGTAGGCTTTATTGGTAGATTACAGAAGAAAAGTAAAAATTTGGAAATATGATTTAGGGCAAAATATGGATTTGTTAAAGACAAAACAGCCCTTATGAGAAAAATTTCATTAAAAAAATCACTTGCAAGATTTAAATTATTTATCATATCTATTGAAAATTAAAAAGTTTCAGAACTTCACATTGATACTAACATTGAAAAAAAATGATATTCAAATGAAGAACAAAATTACATAACTCTAGTCTTTTTTATAATATATGTGTTATTCCTTAACCCAATATTTTATACCAGGTATGATTGCATCCGTAAAAGTTTCAAAAAATATAAATTTTTCTTTAATTTGATAAATTTATTTATAAATAAAAGTTTCTTTAAGGTTTCAAATACATATTTTGTGACCAAAATAGTAGTTGCATTGTTGCTTCAAAATAATTCATCCCATATTCGACTCAACATTTACATATTTATTATCATGTGATAAAATGATATTGTTTTCCTCTGAAGTGTTTGCAGCCTCAAAGTGAGAAGGCAATAAATTGTCGAAGTCGCAAAATGTTTAGGTAATAAATTGGCAATTTATCCCTTTATTTATTTTTGAGTCGACTTTCAGTTTAGTTTTGGAAATATCCATCGTCTGATAATATAATTTTAATTTTGGAGTCGACTTTTGAATTATCTATCGTTTCTTGTTGTAGCTTTTCCCCTGGGCAATCATAATGTTATTGCTACCTCACGCAACATTTCTTTAAAAGTAAACCAAAAAGTTAAAATATTGTTGGTTCAGGGCTAATTTCAACTAATTAAAATAGAGTATTAGAAAATAATACAGAAGGTTGTCACATTTGACCCTTTATCGCCAACAAAAATTATCACTTGATTTCCAAATTACACATTCTCTGAATTTTTACGAATGGTCTTAATTGATTTATGTCATTAGTAAGTTTAAACCGGTTTGAAACTATCATGCGTTTATAGAGAAGTTTCGTGATTGTTTCATACCGGTTTAAATTGGTTAATGACTTAAAATTATGAAGACAAATAACAAATTAAAAAATAATAATGTACTCACATGATAACTTGAAATTAGCGATAGTAGATTTCATTTTTTTTCTTATTATTGATTAAAACTATTTTTAACAACCATTACAAATATCCTATTTCATTAATTTTAAATCTCTTCATGTTTTAACTGTCGATAATGTATGCGGTGTCGGGAGAGGGGTATAATTAAAGCTTTGTTGCAATGAAAATTTATCTGAAAATTTGAGCTGTATGAAAGAGATATCTCTTGAAGTTTACTGAGATCTTATAAGACATTTAGTCTTAGTAAAGAACGGTATGGCTTTGTGTCTCTGTAGGAATTAATTAAATCTTTTTATTTGTGAATGAATACAAATATAAAATTATAGGATCACATTCAGTTTGGCCAGACATTCAATTGGGATCAAATATTATGGTTCAGTTTTCAATCTTTCCAAAAACTTGGTTATACAATGTTATGCTAATAAAATCTGCTGTAAATGAAATTTGAATTGCTGATTTCAGAAGATTCATTTGATTTTCAAAATATATATAACTGAATATGCAAATGGGCAAGAATTGCGATATCATGGTGAAATAATTATGTAATACTCGTCTCATGGAATTAAATCAATTTTTTTGTTTGAAAACTAATGAGTCGCATAAAGTTCTATGTACAACATCAACAGCTAATTTGATATTTCATACAGCTTATGTATATTGCATCAATTTGTAATGAGAGATTTCAATTTTTATTATAATCAATTAAATTGCTTTATTAATATGATACAGTAAAAAAGTAGAAGGATAGTGTATTTAAAAAATAATAATAATGATTTTTTTTTAATTTTAATGGAGTAATTTTTATAAGATTTATTTTTCAGATTATTCACTGAAAAAATATTAGTATCATTACCTCGATACTCAAAAAAAGTATAACTGTTAATAAAAATGGTTTCTTTCATTTGAAATTGTGTAAAAAAGTAGAAGGACAATTATAAAAAGAATAAAATGTAAGCTTTTTTAGCATATATTTTGCATGCACACATTTAGAATATTCTGTTTGGAAGTGAATCATAAAAAATTTGGATTTTTGTTTGACAAAAGTTATTTCATGGAGTATTTAATGTCACTCGAAACTCAGAGTATACTCGACGAACAAGCATTGACCAGATATTTTCTACTATATTCAGATCGGGGCTTTCATCTGGCCATGGTTCACTGCAAAAAATCTGCGCATTTTTTGCAGTGAACCAATTTTTAACTCCATGGGCAGTGTGAATTGATTCTCCATCTTGTTCATCATCAATGTTTTCCTAATTTGGCGAAATAAGGAAGAAACTTAGAATTCAGAACATTAATGTAGTCTGTACGTTTCTGCCTCATTGAGAAAAGCCCAACTTGTTCCTTATCCCAAACCAACTGCTAACTAGACCATCCAACTTCCGTTTGTCTAGTTGAATGATATTGTTCTGAATTCTTCAGACATCTAGAAGTATTGATAACAGTCTGAACATTATAAGTTAAAGTTTTTTATATCTGAAAATATCACAAAAGTCCATTCTGTGGTTCATGGCGTGTTCTTACTCAAGAGAAATTATTAATAAGATGTGTTTGTTTCCACTTTGGAAGATTCCTCATTTATTTTATTTTATTTTTTGGATTTCTGGATGTTCTTATATACTTTTTGCTTGAACACACGAATAAGTCCAGCATGATTTCGAGTTTTTGTAACACTTACAATACTTTCTTTAAACTCATAAGCAAGCTTCTTTTCATCACGAGGTGTTAACTTTTGTGGTCTGCAGTTCTTTTTTATTCCGATTTAGTTTGAATTTTTAATAAATTTAGAAATTGTAATGGGACTAAGGTGCAGTATTTGAAGGATCTCTGCAATACATTTACCTTCATTTTTATTAGCAACAACACGATCCTTTTGAAACTCTTTTAAGGGTGTACCTCATGGTATTCTAAAATTAAGATGTCAGTGAAAATTTTAAATTCTGGTGAAAAACAATTTGTAAATAGTATATACTTGTTCTTCCACTCATGCTCATTCCATCCAATAAAAAAATATAGTGCGTGTCCTTTTACTTTTTTACTCATTGTAAATCATATATTCTCATTTTTCTAATTATAAATAATGGTAGCTATTTCATTTTTTCTTGAAAATAAATAAGATATTATAAAACATAACCTACATAAAATCTGTTATCCTGTATAAAAATATAAAAGAAAATTTACAAAAAACGACTGCCCTTCCTCTTTTCTTATACAGTGTGCTCCAATATTATGAAATGAAATAATGAATGAATGATGAAATTTTTTTTCTCAACGAGAACTTTTTGTTATTATGCATTAAGAATTACTTCAAATCCCTTCATTGACCGCAGTTTAACAGATCTTCAAGTGCAGAAGACATAAATTGTGAGCCTGCGCTGTAGCGTAGGATGTGAAGTTCTAAGATCCCTGCTTCTTCTGCTGATGGTTAGGTTCAAAAGCAGAAACCTGACGTGTTATGATGATCACAGATTTTTCCTTTCACACCAATCACAGATTTTGCATTTCGTGAATTTCTTCCTAGCAAGCAATATATCTCTTAATGATGAGGCGTCATTTTCTTGAACTGGATTTTTTGTTTGTTTCACACAATTATTTCTGAATTTTAAAAAGAGAATTATGATGAAATGAAGTTTAAAATATTATGAGAGTGAAGAAAGTTACTTAATAAAACAAACTCTAACAATCTCTTCAGAAGGTAGTGGTGGATTTGAGGATACATTTTCTAATTTTGGACGAAACCTATTTCAAGTTATAGAATGTTCAGGATTTTAATCACAAATATTACCTCCAAGTTTAAAGATAACTTCATAAATTTTTTCTCTTGCTTTTATTATAGTACAGTACACAATTTTCTAACTTACCCTTTTGACCAATATTTTTTATTTTTAGAGATATTTATTAACTTTCTTATTTTGCCATTGGAGAAACTGTAATCGGTCTTAGTTAATTCATCATAATCATGTACCTGTATTATCTACTTTAACTATATGTCCATATTACTTCACTCATTAAATGAGACGTCATTATCAAAAAAAGAAAAAAACAATAATATAAATTGTTTAAAGATATTAAAATTCATATTTATGATTTAGAATTAAGGCTATATCAACGAATAGTAACATATTAATAAACCCCTTCCATAAGAAAATGACAATTCATTATCTCTAGCCTAATATAACTGTGGCATAAAAATAGCCAGAGCTATTTTCCTTGTGTCTTACTTTCATTACATTTAGACTCTTTCTTACTTATTGCTGTAAATAGATTGCTGCACAACTGGCGACGCAGTTGAAGCTCAGCAGAGAACAGCTGTAATTTCCAGATTGCCTCCCCTTCAGATAGAAGGGGAATTTCCAAGCGATATTGCAAGAAGCTTAGATTTCAATTAGACAGCCGTTGATTGGGATCTTGGGCTTAATGAAGAGTCATCTTCATCGCATTGTCGCTGAACGAATTGATTCTGTCTCTTGATCTGTAAATGGATAGTCTGATGAGCTCGGGTGCTTCCAGTTAGCTGGAATAATCGACTGTTTGGAGAGGGAAATGAAATGCTATTATGGTGCTGGCCTTTCAGAAGTTGATCGATTGAGATTGTCCATGCACTATCGTAATTGAAATTTGAATTTAGGAATGAAGGATGTTTTATAACTAAGCAGTGATTTAGAGAGAATATCAGTTTCAGAAAATAATACAATAGCTCCTGTGTATTGCAGTTGTTAAATGAAATATATTTCATATTTTTTAAAAAAATTGTTTTTTCTAAGATTAAGTCACAGTAAATGATATGGTGTCGTATTTTGATTATTTAAAAAAAGTGCATTCACTTTTGTTATGTAATCATAATGTTGCGAAAATAAACTAATCTTAAACTCCACAAACATTACATTGATCTTCCTTTATAATATTCTCATATGAATTTACAGAATGGCTCATAATGAATAACATGAAATAGTAATTGCTCATATGTGCGTTATTAAAAATTCTAAAATCCATCCGTTTGGGGGAAAGATAGAAAATCCAACAAACTCGATAACGGATTAAGATTATGTATTCTGTGGAAGTAGCAAAACACATATAGAAGCATATAGACGACAACATTTGCAATAAATAGTAGCACAAAAGTAATAAGTTATTGATAAACAACTGTAACAGTATTAGCATCCAGAAAAAACCAATTTAGATTAATACTTCGAGGAGACTAGTTGCCTTTATCACTTATTTCGACGAGAGTATTCGCTTAATTACTCACTTGAGCTCATCTTAAAGTCGGATTGTTCTTTGCTGATTTTGGAATCCTTTGTATGTGTTGCCAAATTTATCGTTAAATGGTCGCCAAGTTTGCCACCAAGGCCGTGGATTATTGACTCGGCATCTATATAGCAGTCGTTTAAAATTCTAAATCTGCAAAATTATCTTTATTCTCATGAGTTTTATTGCACAGAAAACAACATATTCATCTTAATGGTGCATATAATATATGAGCACTAAATTATACTCGAAATGTATGTTTTTAAGGAAACAACATAAGATGTTGTAGATCTGTTATGCCATGAAACAATAGTTCTGTGGAAATTATTTGCTTTTTTTCCGAAGCAAATAAATTTCAATATTTTTTCTGAATTTTATGTTCGAGTGCATTGTTTAAAGGATTAATTCTGATATGAAAATTTCTCCAATATTAGTGACATAATTCAATTTAAATTATGTATTTCATTTTTCAGTTAAAATTTTTACAATACTTTAAACTTTAATAGCAAAGTTATATTGCATCAAAATGTACATACACAGAATTATCGACTGCTTAAAAGCCTTTTATTTTCCTCTAAAGAGTTATTCAAAATTCTCCGCTCCTTTTCCATTTTATGAAAAAAAACTATTAGGATTCGGAAAAAAAAAAGCAAGAATTTGCAGAAGTGGGAAAATTGATGTTCCTAAACAAATAAAAAGAATTCAGAAATCTTTGAAATCAAATTTATTCCTGATTGTGGAATTACGTGTCTTCCAAATTCGATTTTACTTTTTGAAAGCATATTTATTTAACTGAATGCTCCGTTTTTCTTTTTTATTGTTATTAAAAAGGAAAAAGCATTTGATTTGCGCCAAATTAAAAATCCATTAATCTAATGCAATTAAAAATAGATTTTTAAAATTGTATAAAGAATCGTGAAAGACAAATATTTTTAAATTTATCATAAAACGCCATAATTTATTTGGAAATCTGTTTGTTTTTTGAAATTAGAATGAATTTTTCAAAAAAATTTCAATGCCAATTTTCCTTTTTTTAAAAAAAATGATCCAACTTTATATTAAATTAATTAATTGAATATAAAGCTAGATTAACCCTGGGTTTACCATGAGTTGGCATGTACAAATTTCTATCAAAGGTGTCAAAATGACCCCCTTTCGGTACAAAGAATATAAATTGACCTATCTATTATGAAGTTAAAGTAGAAAAAAAAATTATATTTCTAATATATTTGTTGAGGTGTGCTATGATGAAGACTCAATTTCTCTATGTTCATTTACTAAAGAAAAATGTTTATTTTTTAATCTAGGTCTTCAAGATCATCTGTTCTTTTACCATCATCAGCTACTAAAACATTGACTCTTAGTTCTTCTTTCTAATAATCTATAATAGCTTCTATCTGACTGACTTTCATCTTCATCTCCTTGCTTCTTATATATTGGGTTGGGGAATAAGTTCGTAGCGTTTCTATCAAAGACCTTTTTTTAAAGAACATCATTAGTAATAACAATCGATTAATCGATTATGTATTCTCCGCTGTTTACGACCTCCTCCCACCCCTCGACCAATTTGTAGATGCCGTTCCGCCAAAAATCAAACGATCTGGTTTTTAAGGCCCTCTTTATTGTCAAAGGTAATGCCCCTCATATAGTTCAACTGAGAACTGAAAAGATGGTAATCCAATGGCGCAAGATCCGGAGAATACGGGGGATTCTGAAAGACCTCCATTCAAGCTCCTGGAGTGCGGCTTTGACGACTTGTGCAACATGGGACCTGATGTTGTCATGAAGGAGTATGGTTTGTCCTTGTTCGATGGGGTTTTTTCAGTCGCATAGCTTTCATGCGGTGTGGCTGGGCTATGTAGAGCCTCTTGGTGACCGTGATATTCCTTTCGAGCATTTACCAGTATACCATGCCCTCCCAGTGCCCCCCAAACGCAGACCATGGTCTTTTGATGGAGGTCAGGCCTGACCATTTCCGTGCTGCAGACTTGCTTATGACACCTTCTCCGTATTCGTTGCAAATGTCCCGTGCTGCTTAAGCAGCTTTTTGGCCTGGATGAAAAGCAAAAAAGAGCAGGTGTCGAAAATGTATTTTTACTTCCTGGATATTCCATTTCTAAGCCTTAAAAGCAATTGAAAATTAAATTACTCAAAAAGGCTATTAGCACAGTTTTGTAGAGCAGAAAGAGCTTTATATATTAAAGAGCGAATGAATACCATACACTTTGCCAAACAGCAAAAAAACCGTTGGAAAACAACGTAACTATAAAAACGCTACAAACATATTCCCCAACCCAATACATACATTTTATTAGCATTCTTATGTGTGTATACCTATCAATCCGTTACAAATTTAAATATAAATATATGTACTCTCAACAGTGTTTATTCGAATGGACAAGATAACGCTTTCGATAAAACTAAATATACTATGTACATTCCTCCGAAATTTTAAGAAAAAAAAAATATTATCGACTATATGTCTTATAAATAAAAGTAAAAATTAATTAAAATATTATCATAAAATGCTGCATTAGTTTCCTGGAAAAAAATTTTTAAAATTTTTTCTTAGACGGTTCAAAATGACCTCTTGGTAAACCTAAGGAGTTATAGCAAAAATGAATTAAAAGAAAATATTAAAAGTAATCATTTACCTTTCTGCTGATTTTTGCTATAATTCTTTCATCAGAACTGGAATCAACTTCTTCATCATTAAGAGATATACATTCCGCATTAATTATAGTTATAAGATTTTATATTTAAATCAGTGTTTAAGTATTAATGTAATAAATATTTATGAATATAAAGAGTCGAATTTTCTTTAATTTTACGATTCTATTCGAACGGTTTTCTATAAATATTTGAAAATCTAGTTTACAGCAGTACATGGAAAAATGATGTGTTTGTATAAATTCAAAAAATTGTGTTTCAAACATCATTTTCGTAAAAGAAATTTATATTTTCATTTTTGAATATAAATTAAAAAGCATGAAATACGCTGAATGCATTCATCAATGCCGTTTCTGAATAAAAATTTTCATTCTTTTAAATATATAGAACAAAATAATTAAAAGAAACTGATGACGGGAAAAAAAGGAAGGGGGAAGATGGAAAATGTCAATGAATTCAAAACCCAGAAATTTAAAAACTGAAATAAAAAGGCAATGTAAACTGATCTATGAACTAATTCAATTATTTTTTTAAAAAATTTTGAACATCTGATTTTTTTGTTGCTTTTTAGATTAATTATGAAAAACAATTTTAAAAGCATTTTCGCATATTTTTCATAAAAACATTTTATATTTTAACGTCATTTAAAAAATCTACTGAGAGTTCTATCAATAAAATGTAATATTTCCCATAAAATATATTTTTTTATGTATTAAGCTCAAATAAGCAATAAGAATTCTTATTAGTCAAATATAAATGAATTATTTTGTTGCGAATAATATTATTTGAAAGAACTTGATAATGCATTGAAATAGAATATTCGAAGATGTTTTTTAAATCATAGAAAATTTTGGATAATGAAAATCTCTAACTTAATATAGGTTTTTTGATTTTTAATTTAAATTATATTTAAAATATATATTTAATATAGACGAATTTTATTCAAAGAATTTACAGAAGAATTTTATTTAAATAATTAGCAGACGAATTTTATTTCCATAATTAGCAGACGAAGTTTAATTCCATAATTAGCAGACGAATTTTATTTAAAGAATTAGCAAACGAATTTTATTTCTGTAATTAGCAGACGAATTTTATTTACAGAATTTGCTGACGAATTTTATTTAAACAATTCGTAGAGACGATATTAAATTATTTTTCTTCTAAACCTAAAATGCATTAAGAGAAGTTTCGATCTTAAGCAGTCAAGTGATTTATAGATGTATGAGGAAATTTTTTTTTCCAAAGTACTGCTCCACATAAAGTACCAAAACGATTTATATCTTTGCAATAAAGTTGTTTATTCCTTTCTTTCGCGTAACATTAATTTTACCTTATTTCAGTTACAGAAAGGTATAGGTATCTCGGTAACAAATTATTTTCTTATTGCTTCAGACAAGTTACGTCGGTAATGGTTTCTGTTACTAAAATGAAACCATACTGATGAAGCTTTCAATATTTTTTTTGTTAGTGCAATTTTTTTTCTATGTTTGAGAAATGGTTATTCGTCAAGGGAAAAGAGCATTAAAAAAGGTATGTACAGGAAATAAATGAAATCCATTAATTGTATGAAAATGCTTTTGTTTCGTATTTTAAAAATAGATGCTTTTGGTAATAATGAAAGGAATTATTAAAATTAGTGGATTGAGAATATGTTACAACTGGTAATCGCCAATGGTTTTAAATTGAAAACTGGCTCGAATTATTATTTCATTTTTTTTCACTCTTATTTATAGACTTTTTCTAAATTTAATATTATATTAAGCCTTTTTTTAGCTTTGTAATTAATTAAATTCTGTGGAAAGAAAAACTGCCATCGATTTAATAATTATTGTTGGAATTAGTGTAGCATATGCAAATCAAGAAGACGTTGATCACAGAGGAGTAATATCAAGGATAATCATTTTTTAACCGGAAATACATTCTACTTCCGGAAGAACTGTCATTGGATAATTGTTCTTTTTAAATATTGCGTACAAGCCGTTGCAGTATATTCTGCAAGATGCAGACATCTTTATTTTTTCATTAAAAGAATTTTGATTTTAATCCGATGTCAATTTTTTTTACTCTGTTGTTGAGAGAAATAATCCAAAAATTAATTCCCTTTCTTAAGCCCAGATGACAGCGCATTCTCATTGTATTGAAAATTTTTCAGAAAAGATTTTTTGTTTCCTTGGCAGTCAAGAAAAGTAAACGTTCATATGGAGTGTGAGCGATCCGTTGCTTGCTAGGAAAAACAGAGCAAATTTATTTTAACGATCGCGTAAAACGCGAGTTCATGAGAAATTAGCTGCTTATGAAGAAAATAATTTTTATTGCCTTGAAGAAATGTTCGTAACGATGATTTGGAATTGGTTACGGAAAATTATATTAAAAATCGGAGAGAGGGTTGATGCAAATAAATGAATGATTAGTTCAGAAAACTGATTTCTTGATTATAATCTATTTTTTACAAACAGGAGAATCGGGAATGTGTTCACGAACGATGCAGAAATACTTCATTAAGAAAGTGTCCCCTATACTATTAACAAAGTAATTTTTCCTAGAAACAACTTTTACATTTTCTTTTATACAACGAATCCTTAATTTGACAATAAAATTTTTATATATTTCAGATATAAAATTAAATACTTGAAATTACAGTGGTAATTCATATCAACAGATTATAATTAAAATTATTATACAATTAAATAATGTAACATTTATTGTATCCAAGAAGAGAAACCCTATCGATTCATACAATTATACTGGAAATAATAATATATAAAACTGTAATGTATAATATTTCAAATAAAAAAAAACCTAATAACTGATAAGACGAAATTGATGTTGAATTGCAAACTTGTGATACTTTCAGAGAGAAGTCTTGCGCACTGGTCCTTGGTACAAATTAATCCTCTATTGAATACTTTTCTTTTGCTAATGACATTTTAATTTCCGGAATTCAGTCAAATGTATGAGGTGATAACTCGAGAAAATGACATTAAAGTTCTCTCTCTTATTCAAAAGATTTGGCTATCCCAGTATAACTCAATTATGACTTAGTTGTGGTTTATGGGAGTTAGTAAATTCCCATAAAGGGGGATTTAGGGATCAACAATTAGGGGGAAATGATTCGCATTTGTCTTTAATTTGAAAGGAAATTATATAAATATTTTATTTTGACAACAGTGAATAATTCTATATTTGGAGCTTTATAAGCCAGAGATAAATCATATTTTACATAAATAGCACACCCTTCTAAGTTAAATCAAATCATACTTCTTAATTATGACATACCAGTCTAAGTTTTGATCAACTTATTTTTAAAGTGTAGAAATCTTTCAACTAATATTTTTATTTATGTAGATCTTTCGATATCTAATTTTGTACTCCTCTATGCAAAGAATAAGTTCCAGAATAAGTGTTTTAAAATATACTGAAAACGAGCAGTACACGCACAGCGTTGCCCGTGGCGTAACATCCAAGGGAAAAATTAGCTTTAAACTTGTGGTGACATCTTAATAAGCCAATAACAGCCACTAAAAAATCGGTAGCCTTTTTTGTATAGTGGATAAGTTACTCGACTGCAAATCGGAAGATCGTGGGTTCAATTCTTGGCGGAATTCAACCAACACACTGGCATAATTCCGCCAACACCTACGCCAAACACTTATGTCAAGCCTCCACCCTATATGGCATGGGCACATCACGCAACAGCAAACAAATATAAAAATATATCTAGAAATCATCAAAAAATAGCAACAGAACAGTTTTTACAGTACATATTCAAAAATATTCCTCCTCCATCCTTTTTTATGCTCACAGTGAGTTTTGATTCTGCTATTTAAAATCAGACGTAAACAAAGAAATGTATTGCATATGCATACCTCAATTCTTGTTATTTGTGCATGCGTAGTTTGAGGTTTTTGCAAGTGCGAGGATAAGTGTTTTAAGCTTGAGCGAATCGTTGTAGGAAAATAATTAAAATCGGAATTATAAAACTTCTTTGTCTTAAATTTCATCTGGCTTCAATATACTAAAACTTTCCCCAGTAAATGCCGTATAAAATTATACAAATAACTCCAATATCAGTTAAGTATTTCTCTTTCAAACCAACTGACACTTTCAGGAGACTATTTTATACCATTTTATAAATAACCGCACTGCGTTGTCCGAGACATAACATAAAAGATTAAAAATTAAGAACTTTTCCATTATGCCGGCACAAATATCGCCAAGCTAACTTTTTGGCAACAGCACGCAATCGCATTTTGGCGCAGGCGACAAAATGGCCGCGATTTTCTTTAAAAATGTAGCGGCGATATTCCGTTTGGTGTTGGTTGCATCATTATTGGCGACTTTTTAGAATGGAAAAGTACCAAATTAACTTTAAATTTAAGTCTAGCCTCCACTCGATATGACATGGCGATGTTACATAACGTCAAACAAACATAAAAATGTATTTAGTAATCATCAAATCTTTGATATACAGTTATTTGGCTCCTTGAGAGGTTGGCAATTTTTCGGTGGCGTTTCTGTTGCCGTTCTCGACACATGTAGCTATTTCATTAAAATTTGGAAAAAAATAATTTTTGCAAAAATAATTGCATATCAATAATTGCAAATTCAATAAAAATTGTATAGAAAAAATAGCTTTAAAATTTAAAATATACAAATAACTCATTTTACCCACTGTTGCATGCTTGCTTATCAACTCGGGTCGATCTTATTTTAGCCCACCTTTGGCGAATAATTAGAATTTTTTGACGAAAGGTAAGAATTCTTTTTTCTGAACCTTTTAATTCAAATACTTTCGATTTGGCAAAATTTTGAAAAAGTCGCCAGAGGTGGGCTAAAATAGGATTTTACCATCAACTCTGTTTAATTCTGATATGAAAATTAAATTCAGCTTTCTTTGTAATATCTCTTTGCAAATTATTATTGGATGCTTTTTCTTCTGGTGCAAGACAAAAATATTTTACTTGGATGTAACTTTAGAAAGTGCTATACAGAGTTGTTCGTGGACTTCAATATATTAAAATCTTCCCCAATAAGTATCATACAAAATGGTATAAATGTCTCTAATGTCAAGTAAGTATTTCTTGAATGTTTCTCTTTCAAGCATATAGACGCTTTCAGGAGATTTTATTTTATATCATACTAGCTGATACTCAGGGCGTTGCTGCTGCCGATAAAAATAATATTAAGTGCAGTCAATCAATAATTTGGCAATATTATATAGAGATAGGATGAACGGTACGACATTATATAAAATACGATTGAAGAAATACTCATTTTTATATAATAGATTTGTGTATTCTTTTAGAATTGTAAATCTTGGTGTTCTTTCAGAATAGTAATGAAAGAAACTATTTGTTGTATCTTGTGATTCGTTTCATGTTCGTTCAGAATTCTGAAATTTAATTTTACATAATGTGATTAAAATATTTTCTTTTAAAATTGATTAAACATAAAATTATATTTATACCATAAAATCGTCAATATAGTTGAAAAGATAATTTTTGAAAATTAAGATGGCGCAAAATTATTTATAATACAATATTTTTGGTAGTTACTGTGAAAAACGACGAAATTTAATTAAAATTTAAAAACCTATACTTTCTCGCTTTTTCTATAATAAAGTTGTTTACTTCTGAAAAAAACTTGCATGACATTTGCGTACTATTGCTGCAAAATATTAACCTTTAACTTGGATTTAACATTTCTACAGAATCTATTGTCTTCTTGGAGATTAATCCTGGATGAATAGATGCGGTTGCGATCCGATTTATTTAAAATTTTAGACAATTTAATATGCCTATACCCATCCTGTAGGTGTAAGCAATAAGCTAACCAAGTTTCATCGCAATCGGATGAAGGCATAAGAGACATTTAGACAAACATTCATTTTTATTTATATAGATAAAGATTTTTCAAACAGAAAATTTAGTACATGGATTTTTTTTACCCTGTAGTTCCATAACGTCATAAAAAAGACTGTTAAAAGTTTATGCTTAATGCTTCTTGGAACTGAAATGAAAAGAATTCCTGCACCTAATTTTAATGATAAATTAATGTATTTCTATCCACCTATTAGCATGCACAGGATAGTTCTCTCTTTCGACGACCGAAAACGAAATTTGATTTATTTGATTCCATCTGACTAAAGAATTTCATTTAATTTTCCAGCTCCACTCCACAAACAAATTTAATTTCGAACGACCATTCAAATGTGGGCGGCAAAAAATTTTTATTTACGTTGTCAAACGAACTGCGAGCTTTTCTTTGATTTCTCCGAGGGAATTCTTTTCGCTCAAGGTTCGAATTTCATTAAAAATGCCATTAAAAGATTTGAAAGGAAATTAGTGGCGCCAAAGGAAATCCTGAAAGATATTTATTGGAACATCCGAGCGGTAAAGACCTGTCTTTCCTCAGAAATGTCATATCAAAGAATTGAAAGAAGAAATGAAGGTATATGCGTCTGGTTTTGAGACAACCTTCAGGGCTTGCACTTTCAGGATGTTTTATTTATATTTTGTTCATAAATGATTCATATTTACTCTCGTGAAGCAAATTGTTTGACTTCAGAACCCAAATATACCTCAGAAAATTATGTATCCCTTAGCCTAAGGTGAATCTTATTGAAGTACAAATAGCTAATAAGTCAAGGCATAATGTGAGAAAGTATCAATTATACATTTACGATCAATATTGACTGAGCACCTAAGCTCATTAAATTAAAAGAAGTAGGCACAAGGATTGTTCAAATGAAAAGTCACGGAACGATAGTGTAGGTATAAATGAAGAATTTATTCAGTGTATATATCATAGGCCTCAGTACAGCGATCCCATTGATAAACGAACCGACGAATTGCTTGCTTCCAGAATACAAGTTCTTGTTCTATAAGAACAAAATCCAGTCCTTCACAGCGTCCTTGAGTTTTCTGTCCAAGGTGAATGATGAGTTTCTCGGGCACAGAAAAGTATTAATTCCAATGTATTCTGCGAGACACTCCGAAGATTACGCAGGTCATCTAGAACAAAACACCAGGGCTACTCACGGAGGGTGTGGTTCTGCTCCATGATAATGCACATCTACAAATCTACAGAGTCACACACTTGGAACTGGCCAAGTTCAAGTAGGAGTAACTCGATAATCTGCCTTACAACTTAGACATTTCACCCTGCGATTTTTATGTGTTAGGACCCCTGAAAGAACATATGAAAGGGAATTTATCCAACTCCGAAGGTGAACTCAAGGACACTATGAAGGAGTGGGCCTCAGGAATTCTGGGTACAAGGAATCATTCGGCTTGTTAATAGATGAAATCATTGTGCTCAGGGCTATGGTATATTTTGAATAAAATCTTCATTTATATCCACACTATCATTCCGTGCCTTTTCGTTTGAATACGCCTCAATTATCAATTAAAAAGTTACCAATTAAAGAAAGAAGTAGGATCTGGAAACCATTGACCTATCTAGAGTCATGAATTGTCCTATAAAATAAAAACTTGAACAATAGATCGAATGTTAGGGATTAGGAGGGATTGGTTCTTTAATTTTAACGATTATTTTAAATGCAGAGATTGCGTGTCTTGTGGAAGAAAAGGAACACGGCATTACATCATAACATAGGACGGATTTATTTTCTTATTCTTTTTATATTGCTCATTGTTATCGAACGATACAATCGATACATGCTTATGTCGTATTGATACATGTCTTCCATTTCTAAAAATTCAGATTAAAGGGGTTGCAAAATAACAAAACAGTATTAGCACTTAGATAGATAGATCCAAAAAGAATGCCTTGCATGGAATTAAAAATCGTTACAAAATATTGACATTGACTACACTTAATTTATTTTTACTGATTATATCCAGATATCAATAGCGATGAATCCATGGCATGCTTTTAACTTATGAATAAAGGATAATTAAATTGATCTTTGGCTTGAATCAAATATTTTTACTAAATATATTGTGAAATCATTAGCAATCCATCCCTACCATGCTTTCAACTTATAATTTCCCGAAAATTAAATTGATAATTGCCTTAAATCTAACATTTTACTAGATATATCATGAAATCAATAGCAATGAATTAATGGTACGCTTTTAACTTATATACGCCCGAAAATTAAATTGATCTTCGGCTCCTTGTTTCAAATCAGTTGAAATCAAATTTGACCTTAGGCTACAATTACGGTCACTAAACCATGATATCATTTACATGTGTATTCAATGCGCATTGCTATCGACAGATGCTGAACCTGTTGAAAGCTTTCATTCAAAATTTAATAAGAAAAATAGATGCTAAATCTATGTACTAAATTTTGTATATCTAGACCTATATTTTTTATAATTATGGAGTTTGCTTGCATAAGGACTGCCGAACAGACAGATTTTTCTCTTAATGATTATGTTGATGTTGTAGCGTCCGTGTTAACACGGAAAGGGGATGCAGTAGCTTCTGAGAGTAAAGACCCCTCAGCATCCGAAAGCAGAAATCTGGTTTGTGTTTCAAATGCAGATGAAACACACAAGCATTCGCTTGCACAACCCCTTTTTACAGCAGAAATCTGGTTTGTGTTTCAAATGCAGATGAAACACACAAGCATTCGCTTGCACAACCCCTTTTTACAGAGGGACTCATTCATAGATAGAATACAAGGGAGGAACAACCATGCCCGAACCAGGACTCGAACCTGGCTAGCCCAGATCACAGGAAAGACGTGCTATCCCAAAGCCAGGGCTCCTGCAAAGATTCTGTTAAAAATTTGAAAGAAATAGAAAAATATTTTGAAAGCCTATTTTACAAATTTCATTCGTATAGCTCAGAAACCTTTTTTGACTTACCATGCCCACTAATTGGCAAAAATTGTTTCAGAAATTTTTTTAGGATTCAAGTAGATTTGAAACTGGTCAAAATCTCGAACTAGAATTTTTTGATGATTACACTAAATTTTCTTTATGTACAAGAAATTAATTTATAACAATCCTTAACATATTAATTTAAAAATATGCTGAAATATGGAAGTGACCTGTCCATTTATTAAAATAGCGAAAAATATTTATTCCGATCATAATATATACTACTTTGGGCTGGAAAACGACAGCATTTGTTATTAGCAGCCGACCACAACAAATCCTGTCGAAACTCCTACGTTCAGTGGTGGAGATGTGGTTGGATGTACGCTAGAAGAAGAAGAAGAAGAAGCATTCGCCATTGTAAAGCAGTTATTTTAATTTCGTGCTAGATTTCCCATTAACTTCAAAAGTACTATTAATTCATCTGCAGTTGATACACGCCCTGTGCATCTATTGCCAAAAATAAATATTTTACAATATTCTTGAAGCACCATTTTGTTGTTGATGATGATGATGTCGTGTCTCCAGGGAGAGGGGGTGTTGTAACTTCTGCGGGTAAAGACCCTCAGAGGGCAGAAGTCTGTCTTCTAGTTCATATGGAGATGACACATACATTCGCTTGCTCAATCCCTTTGTACAGAGTGGTGGGACACATTATATGAACACAGATTAAGACCAACCATGCCCTTACCAGAACGCCCAGATCACGAGGAAGATGCGCTACTCCTATGCAAGGACACCGGTGAAACACTATATTAATTAAAGCATATACAGATTTAAAATACTGTTTTAAACCTACAGAATAAATTCGGAGTATCATTCAAGGTGAAGCACCAACGTTTAGTCCGCGCCATTTTCACGCAGATGATCAGTATTACCCGGAGGCGTGTCCCTTCAGTAGTCAACACCTGAAAAGAAATTGTGTTGTTGCATCTGTTGGAAAGAAAAAAGACAATTAAAATTTCTTACTTTCTGTTTATTGTAAATTCACCAATATTGTATTCAATGAAGTCTACATCTCTCTTTTTATAAAATCATGTCATCTGCGTCTATAAGGAAAATTTCAAAAATGTCATGTAGATTTCATACTTTTATTCAAAAATGTCATGGATTAAACCAGAAACCGTGGGATCACATCACAATATGCGTGGCCATTGTTGGATCTACAGGAACTGAAAAAACAGGGCAAATTAGACATAATTATGATATCAATGAAATCTACTGGTAACCACACGGCCAATGGTAGGATGGTTACAGAAATTAAAAGGTAGTCATTTTTGATGAGTTTTATTCAGATACAATTTGTACGTTATGCATGCAATGTACGTACATTATGTATTCAGATTTGTACGTTATGCTTGCAAATTACTGAAATCATTTCAGTTGTTAGGAGGGCGGAAGGAGGGACATTATAGGGGCCATGAATTTCTCTATAAAAGAACATTGTAAATAATTAGATGAGTACCACATAAGCATTGTTGATTGTATTATCCTATAACAATGAGCCATATAACGTGAAAAAGAAACTAAAGGAAAACATTCTGTCCTATGCTACGATGTAACGCCATGTTCTTTTTCTTCCAGAAGACATGCAATCTATACATTTAAAATAAATGGTAAAACTCTATAATTCGGTAAAACCTATTTTTTAAACCTAAAACATTATCAATCGATCTATTTTTCAACTTTTGTTTTATAGAACAATTCATGACTCTAGATAATTCAATGGTTTCCAGACTCTTAACATTATTCTTGAAAGACCATATTGATTGAAGCATATGCAGATTTAAAATGCTGTTCTAAACTTGCAAAATAAGTTAGTATTCAGATTTATACTTTATGCTTGAAAATTAGGGAAATTGATCCAGTTGTTGAGAAATCCAACGGAGGGATTCTAGGGGCTATAGATTTTCCTATAAAGTAAACACTGTAAAAATACATCAAATGATAGAGACCAGAAGGATTGGGGTTTGATTCTACCAATTATTTTAAATATATAAATTGCGTGCTATCAGGAAGAAAAAGAACATGGCTTTACATCGGAGCGTAGGACACTTATTTTCGTTTTCGTGTTTCGTTGCTCAGTATTATCCGGAATGCTAGGATCAGTGCATGTTCCAAAGTTACACATCTAGCGTTGAGTTCCATTTTTGTTTTTGAACTCATTGTGCATATTACAAGAGGAAAACAGACTCATCATGATTGTACATAATGCAACATATAATCAAACTGCAGAGAATGAGATTAAGCGTAAGACAAACAACTTCAAAAAAGAGAACACGGGCTTTTATTTCACGATGATATGAAAAAATATGTACTAAATGTTTTTACCATTATTGGCTTTTATATGTACAGGATGATCAGCAAATAAGCCCTGATTTCAAAATTACTTATCTCTACAAAAAAGGTCGATAGAATTAGGCTGTAAACTTTACGTTGATTAGCAAAACTGTAAAAATGTTGTATAAAAGTCTAGAAAGTTTAGTTACGAAAATCGTTAACAGATGGCGCTATAATCACAATGCCCAAAGACGCTTTCGGTGTGACTTCAAAAATGAAAAATAACTCCTGATCTGACTCCTTGTGACTTCTTTCTGTGGGGAGCATTGAAAGACACTGTCTATAGAAACAATCCAGTCACTCCATATGAGCTTGAATCGTTGATTTGTGTTGCATATCATTCCATTTCCGCTGAGACATTGTAAGATGTGATGTCAAATTTCATTGTTCAATTACGCCACCTCATTGTTTCGAACGGTGAACATTTTGAAAAAAAAATGTATTTTGATTGCAAAGACCACATCACTTTATTGTTTTTAAGACTCCATACAGAGAAAGAGTTTTCAGCGCAGAGCGCCATCTGTTAGCGATTTTTATAACTAAATTTTCTAACTTTTGTACACTATTTTTACAGTTTTGCTAATAAACGTACAGTTTACTGCATAATACTTTTTTGCAGAGATATTTAATTTTGAAATCAGGGCTTACTCGCTGATCACCCTGTATATATACGTATTACAGTTACATCTAAGATATGAGTTTAAAGCTAATATGGGGAGTTGTAAATACTAATTGGTATGTTCGTGGATAACAGTGGATAATCTGTAACATTCAAATCCGTGGATCCCCACAAAGTATAGGTTGGTATGTGTAGTGACGAATGATTATAAAACTGAAATACACAATATATGATTCTTTAAAATTAGTGTTTATTATTTGAAATAATAAGCGATAAAAAGCAAGGATTTTTCAGACAGTGATTCCTGCTGAAAAAAAATTGAAAAAAAAAAAAAATCAAATCCAACGAGACAGTGCACTTTGAGCCTCCATAAAAAAAAATTCCCGAAGTAAACCAGTAAGAATGAAAACAGATACTGATGTACAAAATGACAAATATGACTTAGTGGTTTTAGGTATCGTTTGTTGCAGAAAGTATCATACAAAGACAAATATTTAAGTAATTTTCATACACCAGAGATAACTCGGGAGTGTAAACTAATATTAAAACTAAATGCTTTTACACCCAAGAAAAATTAAAAATGTCTACTTAAAACCTACACATTTCGTTTTGTTTCGCTTTTTTGTGTTTAGTAGTAAAATTTTAAAAAATAATGGTTTTTTGCAATTTTTTTCAAAAAAATTTTTAAGGGCAGTGGTATCAAAAAAATGAATGTGTTTAATGATAAATAATCAACTTTTCAAATAAAAATTCAAATTTATTTCTTGCTCAATTTGTAATCGATCGGTTGAATCGATTAGAATGGATTTTTTTATTCAAGCTTTAAAATCTTGAGTGTGAGAATATTTAAAAAATTACTGTATTAATTACCACTATTCATAAATTATCGATCACCTTATTTGATTTCAAAACATTAAAGTTTAATTATTTAGTGTCCAGAATAAGGAACTTTTACTTATGAATGTATTTACTAATAGCATCAGTTATTTCATCATTCAGCTGTTAAAAAGGTTTTAATATATTTTCTTGTGTTTTTTTGTGTGTTTTTATTAAATTCGACCTTTATGACCTTTCAGTTCAATTATTTTCAAACTTTCCTTAACTGCGTTCAGCCACAGTTAAGGAAAGTTTGGAAATAATTGAATTTTATATTTATTCGATGTTTAAAATGAATTATTTATTAACTCAATAATGGATGTATAAATTCTTTATATATTTAATTCAGCATTCAATAAAATTTAAACTACTACGGATTCTGTTTTTCTTTTTAAAAAAAAACGTCCTTTTTAAAGAGGAAATACCAGCTAACTAATGACTGCCAGTACTTGCTTTTAATATTGCTTCGATATTTCACGTATCATAAATGCATAATAATGCGGTTCTGAATCCTCCAGAATGAATTCGCTTTATAAAAAGAGTGTTTTATTTGAGCATATTAAGCCTTTATTTGAACACATTAAGCATTTATTTGAGCTTTCTACATTTATTTGGGCCTAAAAGCATTTTTTTTTCCTTATTTTAAATGCATTTGACCTGTTTTATAGATGGACAAAAAATCATCACATTTAACTTTTTTCCATCAAGTTTTACTTTTTTTTTTTATTTATCTCCGTTTATTGAAAGTTATTCAGTAAAATAAAATTTCAAGTAAAAATAAAGTAAAACAAATTTTAACGATCTTTTAACTGAAAATTTCATGCAATAAAGGCCAAATTACTGAATAAGTTGAAAATTAAACTTTTGAAAAAAAAGGTCCTCTACATATTGAATGAATATTTTATACCATTAAGAATATGAAAATATTTTTACCAATGTCAAAAAAATATTCCTCTAATATTTTTTTCGTAAACTTGGGCCTTTAATTTATGAATCACAATATTTTCAATTTGATAATAGAGCAATTATCTTTTCTTTTATAATAATAAATTCTAAAGTTCCTTTTATTAATTCTGCTTGTCGTTTTCTATTATTTTACTTCTTTCATATTTCGCAATCCTTTGTTCTCTAATTAAACTCAACTTGATTGGAGCAATAATTTTGTTACATCATCATCGCAATCCCATTATCATCGGTGCAATCTAATTTAGCGTCAGCATTACAGCCATATTGATCCTTATAAAGAGCATTTACAAAATTCTTTTGTATGTCTATTTTACAGGATAGCAAGCATTTTATGAAATAGAAAGAGATCTTTTTAAATTGTTATAAATTCGAAAAAGAAAATTTGCTTTGAAGTTTAATTTCAAAAGTAAATTGTATGGATTCATTAAATCATGAACTCTTTGAACAGAGATTTTCTTCTTTTTACCTATGTTCAAATTTGATCAAAATTTGCTTCAGATACGCTTCTCTTTTGAGAAAGATAGCAATGTCTCTTTAATGGGTTTTGCTTCATTTCTTGTCGAAGATGCTTGTTTGCCCTTTTCTCGCTTAAATTATTTCTGAAGCAGTTAATGCTCTCGTGAAGGTATAAACTGGGAGAGCGTAGATGCCATAAAACAGACTCCATTAAATTAATTGATATTTAATTTGCGTATAACTCATTATATTTTTTAATGTTCCTTGGTTGTGTTTTTTCCTCATCAAAAGACCCATTTTGGGAATTTTAAGTTGTTAAAATTTTATCGAAATGAAAGGATTGTGACTTCATTAACACCCACGTTGGAAATCGGATTTAAATGCATCATTGACGAAAGACGCGGATTACCGTTTTCATTTTTGAATATTTGTGATTGAAAACGTAATTTTTTGTATTTCGTCATCAAGAAAAACATACACAAATTGCATGTTCCGGAATAGAAACAAAAACGATGTTTAAGTTGTTAATAATTTGTAATGCCATCAGAGTACAGTAATTTTACTTGTTTGGAAGATAGTTTTACAGACATTTCTGAGGCATGCTAGATGGATGCCGAGGAAATAACCCACGGCCTTGGCAACAACTTCGCAATTTGGCGGCATGCGTGGTAGCTTTGGCGAATTAAAAGGTTTCAAAAACCATAAGAATTTGTTCGAATTCATCCGTTCTAATCCGACGCAAGTTCTTACTACCTTTTAGAAGGCAGTTTTGAGAATTTTTCTAGAGCCTTCTTTGCACTGTCATATTTTTTTTTTTTTATATTTATGAGCGTTTGCTTTTAAAGTAACGCTAGAACTACTTTGAAATATTTTTTGTTTTTATAGCGAAGGCGAAATTTATGCAAATTCTTCCTTTACAAGATTTTATACCCTAATCGGTTGGAGGACATTTATTCTCGACTTATTTCGACTGCACCAAAGTCGCTGAAACAGCGTTTCTTCTGTGGTAACTTGGAATCATCTGGTCTTGAAGCCAAGATTTTATCACTAGGACATCGTGGCATTTTCCTTTCACGGAAAACTATAAAAGATCAGAAGACAGGGCTGAAGATTTTGAATAAGGAATCAATATTTATATAAAGTAAGGCACTGGTTGAGTTCAATTCAAACTAGTAGTCTGTTCAGAGAAGCAGACGATTCAAGAAACGTTAATAGGTGAACGAAGACCTTATACCGGATTGAATTTCGCCAGGATCAAACTCGCAACCTTTGGATCCATAGGGGCGTAACATAACCATTGGACATTGGTGATCACTTTAGTCTAGAGGTTATGTTATGCAGCTAAGGTCTCGAGTTCGATCCAGGCAAGATTCAATCCGTTATATCCACTTTTCGTAGATTCCTTCTGGGTTCTTTGTGTTGTTATGGTTATTTATTACTGATTTTCTGCTTAAGTGTTGATCTTTATGGCAAGTGATGTTGCTGCGTAAGTTTCGGCTGCTTATTTCATGTCTAAACTGCCCATCCTTGTCGAATTCGAAAGTAAATCCATAAAGGAATTGATCATCTAACAACCTGCTCTTTTACAAACATGTAAACGCAAAAATGGAGGTATATAATTGTAATTTGGCATCAATTTTTTTTTTGTTTTTAAAGAAAGAAGACCAGAGAGAAGGTGTTTAAAATATACATTCGATTTTTTTGTTTTGTAATTTATTTATTTATTGTTTCCAATTCGTCCTAAAAAAAACTGTCCATGAAAAATAAATCAACAAGTGTGAATTTTTTCAAATTTCTTCTGAAAAACAATATTTATTTGTTTTTAAAGTCCTGATTATTTACAGTAAAAAATAATTCGCCGCTATAAATAATCTTTATTAAGGTGTACGTACACGCTTGAAACTTCGAAAATCGTTCAAAATATCGAAAAAAATTTTATTGCTTCAAAATGTTCTCTGATTCTTTAGCTTTCAAACGATACCAAGATGTTGTCCATATTCGGAATATTCCTCGAGTTAAAAGGATTTTTCTTGAGGTACTTTCACTAAAAACTCTAGTTTCGTTTTCTAAAAAAAATGTAAACAAACAACTTTTCATAAATTTAATTTGAAATTTTATGCTTTTTTTAAAGAATTATTTATTTAAAATATATTTTATTTCATTCCTTTTGTTTGGCAACGATGTTTAATTGTAAATTTAACGGTATTCCTCCAGTTTTATTTACTTTTTAAAGGTTTATTTCCATGTGCATTTTGCCCATACTTGTGATATATATATATTTTTGCTTTTCTTACGATATAAAATGGGTTCTGCAAAACGAAATAAGCGTTTCAAGAAAAGAAAGTGGGTCGATCTTATTTAAGCCCACTTTTGGCGACTTTTTCAAAATGTCGCCAAATATCAGCGATGATGATTCCAAAATGACAACCCTGACAACATCTGAAGAGAATACTTTAAATACTTTCAATTTGGCAAGATTTGGAAAATTGGCGAGATTTTGAAAAAGTCGCCAGAGGTGGGCTAAAATAGGATTTTACCAAGAAAGTTTATTTCTAATCAACGTATGAAGACTAAAAAGTCTCTTTATTCTTAAAAGATATCAGAAAATTCATCTGCTTCTGAAACGAAATTGGGTAATGTTTTTGATAATTCAGGAAATAATGATACGAAAGGAGAGTGTTTTTTTTATAGAAATTGACTGCTTAAACAAACTATTTTCTTTTTTATGTTGCCCTCAGTGCTCTGAAAAATCATTGTATGTTCAAAGCAGTACTTCCAAGAAAATGGGATGCTGTGTTGAATTAAATCTTGTATGCCACAGCTGTGATTTTGTTAGTGATTCCAATCCAATAAACATGTTTTGGCTTTTCTACATTACATAATTTAATAAAGAAACTCTATGAACATGTTTAAGCACCTGAATTAAAGTAATTATCCCTTTAAACCGGTTAAATCATAAACCTGTTATGATTAAAATAATTGCTTTTATATTCAACACGTACCAAGCATCTTTATAACCCTGTTGCTCCTTCCATAGAACATTTATAAAATCTTTTCTAATGTTAATTGCTGAAGATAGGTCTTCCTGCCAAACATAAAGAGAGCAGACATTTTTAATGTGCCGCAGTCTAAGTGAAAGTCTACTTTCTCTTTTATTGCTCACGTGAAGATTTCCTGGAATCATTAAACAGTAAACACTTGGAACGGGATTAAGTTCCCCCTCGCGTTAAAAGCAGAGCCGGATTTGCTCTAAAAAGGCCATTACTTGGAAGAGAGGAAGCAGTATAAAGGCTCTTTTGATATTACGTATACTGAAGGTACTCTTTTAATACTTTTTCGTATAAAATGCTTGGAAGCAGTTATAATCACTTTAAAAATGGAAACGGCAGAAATTTTGATGTCATTAAACAACCACCATAATTTTTCATAGATATTTGATTCGGATATCACTAACATTGTTTTTTATTAAAAAGGTCATTATTTGGGAGAGAGGAAACAGTATAATGGCTCTTTCGATATTACGTGGTACTGAAGGTACTATTT
>JAPMOQ010019505.1:3472377-3512449 GCA_026543055.1 Argiope trifasciata | reverse complement strand
TATCTCCTATAATCCTATATAAATTACCATTCCGTATTCACGGTTTCGGTATTCGCAGCATATTTATGGAACATATATCCCGTATATAAAGAGCTTTTACTGTACATTAAAAACACTGGTTATAAACCACATTGGTGAATTTTTTTTAAAAAAAAATCTTGGATTTCCAATTTTTCTTTTTTTAAGACAGAAAAGGACAGCCTGATCTATCATTCACGGTCAATTATTTTTCAGCTAAAATTTGTCTTTAATTTCGATTTTCTCGAAGCTTTAATTTTCATAAAAATTCTCCATCATTAACAATATCTCAGAAACTACTGGTGGCATTTACATAAAAATGTCATCGTGGTTTTTAAACAATATGGGCAATGAAATGAATCAAAAATTGTATTGTTGATGAAATATTTTTTCATTTTATAAGGGCTTTTTGAAAAAATTAAGTCGTGAATTTATGAAAAAAATGCATATATGCGTTTATTTTTACCCATAACTTCTTTGCATCTCAAAATTTTTCTTAGATTTTGGTTCATATCCTTCACCTTTATATTCAACTAGCTGGTAGCCAGCACGTTGCTAAAGCAGAAGAAATAATTTTGGAAATATCGTTTGGAATTTGAAGTAGTTATGAATTTGAAATAATTGTTTTGTTTAATTAGGTATAATATCGTAAATGAATACATTAATTAAAGTTGAATGATATTTAAAAGTTAAGTGTAACTAATTTTTATTCTAATATTTTTATTTTATTGTTCAAGAGCTTTAGGGCAGAGGTGTCCAAACTTTTCGCGGCACGGGCCGGATCGAAATTAGATCCATGTTATACAGGCCACATGTATATACAGATTGAAAAATATCATTATGAGTAAAGTAGCATTAAATACTATTAATTAATACAATTTTATTGTAACTTGAAAATACAAAATACTAAACAAACAAAGTATAATTATATAATTATTTTATATAAATTGAAATATTTTCATGCAACTTCTAATGCGAATGATGAAACTGTTTTTTTTTTTGTTGTTGAAGAATGTCTTTATAGCTGGGATCAAAATTTGTTACACCAATCATAAGCAATGACTGCAAATGATTATCAGATAAATTTGCTCTATATTTTGATTTGAAATACTTCATTCGAGAACAGTTTGTTCGTACACGTAAGTAGTCCCAAACATTGAAATGAATTTACGAGCAAATTTCTTCAAATTTAGAAACTCTTTTGCATCCAAATATTTATAAAAAATCTATTAAGTTTCCTTCCTTGTATTTGTCCTTGATTTGTTCGTTTGCTTGAAGATCAATAATTTCTATTTGAAGTTGGCTTGAAATTTCAGCAACGTTGCAATCAAATGGATTTTGGAGCAGCCGAATTTCTTTTGAATTCATGTCTAAATCAGAAAATCGCTTTTGAAATTTTTCTTTTAAATCGGCGATGATCTTTACTGCAAATGCAATTGGAAATTGTTCTTCAGTTTTTTAGTACAACAAGTACAACATTTCCGTTTTTTTGGCCACGTAGTTTTTCGATATACCTTTATGAAAATGAAAAGGTTTGGGCGAAAACATCATTATGTTTTAAAACCCTCCGCGGGCCGGATCAAATCACTTGGCGGGCCGGGTTTGGCCCGCGGGCCGTAGTTTGGACACCTCTGCTTTAGGGTAAGCAATATTTTTTTGTTTGTTTGTTTTCCCGTCTTCAGACGAAACAAATTAACTTCTTGATTGTCCGACTCTTAGCATTCTGCATACAACTAGTTACGTGAAAAAACCGTTGTGTCTCCTTGGCGAGTTAATTTGACAAAAATCCTTGGTTAATAGATGCGTTACAAATATCCGAAAATATTTTTAACATATTACATAATTTTACTATGCCTATAACCATCCAGCAAAAGCAAGTAATAAGTCATCGAAGTTTTATCACAATCCGATGAGCGGTACGGCAGCGTATAAGAGACATACAGACAAACATTCATTTTTATTCATTTAGATAATTTGGGTTTAGAGAAAAACGGTAAATATTTAAATGCTGCCTTACAATTTTGTGTAGATTCTTAACCGTTTTAGTTAACTTTCATTAAAATTTATTATAAATTTTCCTATTTCTCAAAATATATTATATTCTCAAATATTTTTTGTATTTATAGTATTTAGTATTATAATTACTATAAACATCTGCAAAACCATAGCTTTAAGTAATTTTTTTTTAAATCCAATTTTTCCACTTTTTTCCTTCGAACGTACTCGGATACCTTAAAATTTCTGTAATTTTGTAAATAAAGGGGTGTTAAAAAGTTCAATTTTTAATTCTATTTTTAGATTAGTAAGTTGCAAACTAATTACGATGTAATGATGTATTTTGTGCAGAAAGAATAAAAATGAAATCATAAATTATTTCCAACGTAGTTCATAAATCACACATCTTGATGATCTGCAATGGGATACATAATAATAGATATTTATGAGGAAAACATCATACATCAAGCAAAACATTCTTTGTATTGTCTTCCATTCAAGATATCAGATTAATAATTCCAAGATATCAGATTAATAATAGATTTAATGCAATCATTCTATTCATTTGTATTTTGCGATATACAAGATTTAAAAAAAATCTTCCAAGTAACTTGATAGAACAGATTATTGATCTTGGAATTGCCAAATTTTGAAGATAATTAGAGGTAATTTTAATTTCATGTGTAGTAAGTGCTCAGTAGAAGTTGCATTAAAATAAAATACTAAACCGAAACATCACAGAGAAAAATAATAAACTTTTCAATCGATAAATTAATTAAGTTTTTTGTACACATAAAGAAACCGTTGTAATCGTCAAAACATTAGGACTCTGAATCTGCTTTTCAAATATTTCTAAAATTTGAAAAACACATTACTGAAATTAGGTCTACCTTTGAACAAACAGTATATTTCAAAATCGTTTTAAATCAAACAGAAATTATGTCTATTGATTTTAAACCACATTTGGGGATATCGATCTCAAATTTAAAGAAAAATTCCAATTTTATCGCCATACCCTTGAATGTTTTGTTTGATCTCTTTTTCTTTAATTTCTTTAAATGTTTTTGCTACTTGTGTAGTAGCTATTTCATTTAGTAATTCAAGAAGTGTTTTCAAAAGGCAAAAAATAGAATTTATTATCTAATACTATAATACGAGGAATGGTTGCCAAGTCGAAAATCGCCCCAAAATTAATAAACTCCGGTAAAGTTGGGGGTCTGGGGTTTTTGGACACGAGGAATCGATTGGCGCCGGGTTTGAAGCGCTACGGTCGAGCAGTTCGGAGTTACAGAGTTACAGATAGGATATTTTCATACTTTATTAGTTCGCCTTATTGGCTACTTAAATTTTCAAGCGGTAACGTGCTGCCATCTATAGCCAATATGGCGAACTAATAAAGTTTTATGTTTATGCTGTTATAGGTTTATAATATGTTTCTTATGTATGTATATATGTTTGGTTTTTCTAAATAAATTTGTCAAAAATAGTGAACTTCAACACACTTCAATCTTTACCTTTACTTTACCTTTGTATAGAATAGTTCCCTTTCCAAACTCTAACTTTGTTTAGAATAGTTTACAATGGTGCATTTTAACCGGTTATCTTTTCACCAATGGTTTCACAAATTTTCTTATGGCATGTATTGTTTTGATAAATCACAATTGAAAATTTAAATCTTCGAGTTAGCTTCGATACCTGTTTTCTCCGAGCGGAGCTCGGTCACCCGCTGGTACTATTAAAATATTTGAAGTAATATGGTCAAGAAATGAGAAAGTTAATAGTTCTCACACTCATTTAAATTAAGAGCTAAAATTATTGAAAATGAAATTTGTTCATACTGTCACTCTTTACATTGCTGTTCTACTAATTAATTTGTGAAAGAAAACTGTTTTCTTTTTTAAAAAAATATTTCTTATGCTTGAATAAATTTGAATACATTCAAGATTTACAAACAATTAATTTTGGTAACAAATTACTTGGTTTACAATTACTTATTACTTGCCATAATTTTGGCAAATGAAGGTATTACTTTGATCGCATTATATTTACTGAGACTCAGCATCCATTACTCATTCCTAATCATAATCGAAAACTGTCATTACTTAATAAAAGAACTGAAAACTATCGCTCCATTCAATTTCATATTTCTTAAAAATATAATTAAGATAATATTAGCATATTAATTGATGATGGACTTTTTAAATGTTACTTTAATTCATTTAATGAATTCAAAATTGGCTTTCCAGAATCACAATATTACAAATATCTCGAATTTTTTTTTAAAATAATTTACTTAAATTATATCTTAATTGCTACTTCTCTGAAAATTATTGACTTTGGTATCTGCCAAAACCTTTCTCAGGATTAAAAATAACACAAAAAATTGCTTGATATAGTGATTTATTCTAAAAGATATTTTGTATATTATAATCAAATTATAGAAAATAATAAATAAACCAAATAAATAACACATACATAACACAAATAAATAATAAATAACACAAATTTTCTTACGGCATGTATTGTTTTGATAAATCACGATTGAAAATTTAAATCTTCGAGTTAGCTTCGATACCTGTTTACTCCGAGTGGAGCTCGGTCACCCGCTGGTGTCTATTATAAGATTATTTAATACCGTAACTTACGTTTTACAATATTTCTTTTAATTCAATAACTGCTTGTTGCCATTCCTCTTTAAACATTCTCTAGTAACAACAAATAAATTACGGTCTAGCTTTTGTTAAAAATAAATAAAATATGGTTGCATATATGAAGGAAAAAGATATGGTCATGATCAATTTTCTATTAGACTCGTTTTGGTGCACTTTGTTGTATCGTTCTTGCTTTAGCTTGATTAAATGTTCTAAAACACTGGCTTTTCACTGTAAGAATCATCTAGAAATAAAATATTTTCTTTTCTATTTTCTATTAGAGTCAATAGCTTTTAACTCTTTTAGTGCAATTCATTGTATTGTTCGTCCTTTAGCTTGATTGAATGTTCTAAAAATGGGCTCTTTAATGTAAACATCATCTAGATGCTTACAACGATTGTCAAATTCCTAAACTATTGGAGATAAATACATACTTGTTCAAAAATTGCTTTAAAATAACATGCAAATTTATTTCATTCAAATAATTGTCTTTGAGCATATGATATAACATTTTATATTGTTTAAATCTATAAAGGCAATATTTTCTAAATTTTTTTATTCTAGTGAAATAAAATATTTTATTTCATATTCTAATATATAATATTTTATATTATATATTAGAATTATATATTAAACATAAAATGGATATATAATTCTATTATATACTAACCAGCGAGTGTCGAGCTCCGCTCGGAGAAAACAGGTATCGAAGCTAACTCGAAGATTTAAATTTTCAATTGTGATTTATCAAAACAATACATGCCATAAGAAAATTTGTGAAACCATTGGTGAAAAGATAACCGGTTAAACCTCGGCTTTTCATCGTCCACCAGCGATGTCATGTCTTGATGTTCCATTGGAAATCCCCATCTGCACTGGTCTCTTCCATGTTTGCTGACCATGCACGGAGCGCTTGGGTTCATATCACCACACGGGTTATGGATCATCCATTTCGAGATCAGTTCCGGATCAATCTCTGGAAACTTTATTAGTTCGTCATATTGGCTATAGATAGCAGCACGTTACCGCTTGAAACCTATAAGCCATGATGGCGAACTAATAAAGTTTGAAAATATCCTATCTGTAACTCCGAACTGCTTGACCGTAACGCTTCAAAACCGGCGCCAATCGATTCCTCGTATCCAAAAACCCCAGACCCCCAAGTTTACCGGAGTTTATTAATTCTGGGGCAATTTTCGACTTGGCAACCATTCCTCGTATCATAGTATAAGATATTATATTATTATTATATATTATGTATTAGAATTATATATTAAATATAATATTTTATTTCATATTCTAATGAAATATTTTCTAATTTTTTATTTATAATTAAAACGCCTTTAATATTTATTTTCTTTATAAAATACAGTTAAATATTATTTATATTTCAATCAAATTGTTCATTAAAAAAATTTTATGTAAAGTGTTCTAAAAAGAATGAAAAAATAAAAGTTTTTTATCCCATCAGTGAATCAGTCTATAATGCATAAAAAGAGTCTAAGATATCGAGTTTGACATCCTTTTAGCCAATATTCTTCAACGGAACAGTGGCTTGCGATTATTTTTTCGGACATATCCCAGGGTAATACATTGAAAAATCGATTCATATAATGATTTTTTAGGTTAAAACAGTTCTTCCGCTTCTTACTTAAAATGTTTTAAGTACATGCAAAATGGATGTTTTGAATTTTAGACTTGAATTTTTTTTGCTGTGATTATTTCCTAGCTTCAACCTGTCTCCCTTGCATTATCTCAAATAAAAGATCTAAAATATTAACTTGAAACCCATCACTTTTTAAAATATAAGTGCATTTTATATTCTGATGCATTCTCCTGAAAATAAAATTAGGTGATTCTGAAGATATTTTAAAAAGGAGATACTTGAGGAGTTAATTAATTATTACTTGGATTAAATAAGTTGAAGTACAACTGATTTTCTTTTTAATAAACAATTATTAACCGGTATCCCAAAGAATTTAATTATTCAATATATCATGAATGTGGTGAAACACTGTCCATATCCCTGGACTGTTCATTCTAAACTTATCTAATTCCGAAACTATTGGAGATAAATACATACGTAATCATTATTTAAAATTTGCTTTAAAATAACATATAAATTTATTTCATTCAAAGAATGAGGATATAATACTTTATATAATATAAATCTATAAATGCTTTGTAAAAACTTACAAATTTAAATTTTTTATACAATTTTTCTTTATAATTTTATAAAATATTTTTAATATTCCTGCATTTGAATGAAGAACATTTCAATGCTTCAACGAATAAACATAAGCGAGTTGAAAATTTAAAAACCATTATTTAAACTGTTTTATATGAGGAGATAATTGAATCAACTACTGATATTAGTTCGAGAAGACCATCGATTGATTTGAAATAATCAAATTTAAATGCTTGTAATTCAATAAGTTTTCTTATCGAATTGACAAAAATATTCTGCTGAATGTTACGAATGATTTTTAACTATATAGAATTTGCAATCTTTTTTAACAACACATTTATTGACTCATATAACATAAAATATTATTTTTACAACACAGTATGAAATTTTTCAACAGAAAGAAATGCTTGTGATCAAAGATTTAGAAAATTAGTAATGAAGATTGAAAGCAGCAGATTTACCCATTTAATAGAGATAATAATTACCTATTTAATAGAGAAAATTCTCATGATATTATAGTTACATTATAAATAAAATTCCACAAACCATATAACATTCCAATGTTTAGGTAACTCAACTTATGAAGGTAATTATTGTTATTTATTTTATTATGAATATTTTTATATATCATTTATTAAAAAAGATTTCAAATATTTTATTTATTTGTTCCTTTCTTTATAGCACAAGATATTATAAAATGTATTATAATATTTAATATTCTAAATGCCACTCGAGATTTTTTAGGTAATGTTAAATATATTGTACAGAATTCCATTCTATTAAGATTAAAGTGAGCCACAATTTTGCCATCTATTTTGCTCTTTGTTTGCATATTTTTCAATTTAAATTGAAAAGTATGAAAAATTTATTATTTCAAAGAATTTTTTAAATCTTATTTTAAATAACATTCAAATTTGAATGATTCAATTTTAAGCAAACGACATTTACAATCATTGCTTTCCACTCTGAATAAATTTATTCCAAACGATTTTGTTACAAATTACAGAAACTATCCAGATTCAAAAAGAACGCGAAAGAAATGGTAGCAAATTAAAATCCCGAGCATTCTTTCGTCTTATTCCATATGCATGAGATGCAAATGCTTTCTTAAGAAATTTCATTCTAAAAAGAAACAAACTCCCTTGCTAAAAGTAAAAGGAAAAGAAAAGGTGGTCCCATCATGCTTTAGTTTGAATTGCAAATTGTTGTAAGTTAGCTTTGTATTCTGCTGTAATGTCTTGATTGTTTCATTTAAAAGAAACAAAATGTTCAGAGTTCGCCCTTTCGAGAATTCGTAAGTTAGTTACATAACGTGTAAAATTTTTATGAGTTTCAAAATGACTTATTAAGAATTCGTGTTTCCAAAATGGGTAACTTTTTGCAAGTTTTATCTTTCTTGTTTTGTTTAAGTAGTATTTGTATAAGTGCTAAACTATTTAAACAGTGCTAATTTGGTTTCTTTGCTTAGTATGTAATTATTTGTGCTTGTTAAAAGGAAATTGATAAGAGACTGAAATTAGAAATATAAACTTTCGTTTTCATAAAATTGAATTAACTATTTGTTCAGTTTATTTAAATCATTTATTTTAATTGAGACTCCTAATTCTTTTTCTTAATATATCTGACGAAAATTTCATTACATTAATATAATTTCCATTATTTGCTATTTTTAAAGGTCGTAAATTAATTTCTCAGCCATGAAAATATTAAATTCTCGTAGATTCCCTGGATTTGCTTTCAATTGTATTTTTATATTTGAATTGAAAATATTGAACATTGGGCCTATAATATAAAATAAAGAACAGATTTATTGTTATACTAGAGTATTATACCAGAATTAATTACCAGCTAATACTTTTTATTTGATTCGTATTTTCTCTTTTCCCTTTGATTACTGGTAAACATAAATTCTGATCTTATAATAAATTATGGAATTTTCAAAGCATCGACGAACATTATTGCTAATATTTTCTTCCAACATTTTTTTCATTCTGCATAGCTTCAAAATTTCTTCTACATTATGAAAAATGCTTCTGAATTTACAAATAATACTAAACACATCATATTTGTTATTTTAAACATCATAGATACATATTTCTTCCTCATTTTCTCAAAACATAATAAACAAAATATAATATTTCATGTACTTTTGATATCTATGAACCCTATTGCTATAAAAAATTATAAAATTCATTCATATCATTTTTTGAAAATTTTTATATTTATAAAACATTATTCGCTTTGCACAAAAAAATAAAAAATAAAATAGAAATGTGAACAAAATTTTCTCTGTATGATACAAATGGGTAAATCATTTTGTAAATGTGTTGATGCTTTTTTATCTATGGTTTGAGGATTAAAACATAATATAATTTTCTGTTATATAAGCTTTTCGAAATAAATATATTATAATAGTATATAGCAATCTATATAATATGCTATTATAATGATTCAAACAATTTAGTTTATTGAATAATTTCTTTTATTTTGATATAGTTCTTTCAGCTTAAAACAAGCGATAATATTGCTAGTTTTTCATTTTGTACCCGTGAATTTTTGTTGTTGTTAGTGTAATTATTTAGATTCTATTTGGATATTGGTAAACATCATAAATAAGGAAAATCTCACTTGAAATAAACATAGTATTTCATTCTGAAACACTGTACCGGTATGCAAGTAATTCTGTACATCTTCCATACTAAAATCTCTGAGAATCAATTCTGAGATATGATTGGCAGACTAAAAGCCTGTCTAGACGGGCACACATTTTCTCGTGTTGTATATATTGATTAGTATATTTACAATAAAGGAGAAAGTGCTTGCTGAAGCTTATCAGGAACCTAATAAATGAAAATGATTTTTTTTGTTTTGTTTTATGGACATTATATTTCTTATCCAATATTGATTTTAGTCAGCAAAAGTTGAGCTATTATTCATCTATTATTATGAACATGCTAAAACTGAATAAAAGAAATAAAATGAAGTAAGATCGCCATAAAGAATTTAGGGACATCCGAAGAAAGAGAACTGTGCATACATTATGTGAGAAAATCATCTATTTTACAGGTGTTTGCAGCAACTTTTGTTTCAGAATATGTTTGAGAATCTGCGTAAACGATACGAACACTGTCTACAGCGAGGAAGGTGTACACTTTGAATACTTACATACGCATTGTAACGTCTTGATCTGGTCCGAAAAAATAAAGGGTAGCGTTTTACAATTAAGTACTTTATTACAGCTTTAAGTTACAGACAAAAAATACTATCTAGGTTAAATAAAATGTCCATGTGGAAAGCCACAAGAATAGTTCTTTCTTAGTTCGAGTTTCTTAATAGTTCGAGATCTTCCGGAGAACTCACGAGAACAGTTAACCAGCCGTCTAGTCTAGCGCAGGTACCGGAATTAGTTCCAGGAACCCACCAAATTCCTCGGGTGGAATCTTCTCTCAAACGCTCGGAGTCTCCGTCCCGGCTCTCCAAAAACCTCGCCTTTTTCTCTCTTCCTTTGACCCTCCCTCCTTTTCCTTCGACTCCCCATTGGAGCATTTGGGTTGGTGATTCTCCAATTGTCGTTCAGCAAAATTTCAATGGTCTACCGTTGACCGCAAGAATGTTCACGGAATGTTCACTACGGGAAACAAAGCAGGCTGCACATTTGTGTCGCAGACACGATTAGTGCACGAGTGGTCCTTTATCTCGTCTCCCTCTAAAGGGCTAGATGTCCGTTCTTAGAAGGAGGGTTCTCCACCTGTCCATCTGCAAGTAATTACGGTGCCATAAACCCTAGACATTAAGGAGTCCAATCTGGAATTGGCAATTATGGAGCATGAGAAAAAAAACCACCATGAGCAGACCAGGAAGAAGCTGAATTTTTACAGCATATCGTGGTAAATCAACACGCTGATAGCTTGAATGTATGTATATTAATTATTTTGAGGAAAAATAATCTCACATGATAATAATGCCAATTTTTTTCATCTGTTCACTTTAGCACTAGGTAATTTTGTTCATCTTTTCATTTTAGTACTGAATATTTTGGCTCATATCGTTTTATTAATTGTTACACTACTAAATATTATACAATCATTTGTTTATAACAAGTTATCTATCAACGAAATAAGTTGATCGGAAGATCTGTTAGTTTGTCTAGAACTATCTATTTTGGGTTTCTTTTCGTAATGTATGCTGTTAATCTTATTTTCGCTTATTTCGTTATTTTATTACTAGTTGCTGGTAACGTTCTTAATGATTCATTCATATATGCAATCATTCATAAGGATAAAATCAATCATTTTATTTTATGGATGATAAAATAAAATTCCTCTTTATTTGAAAGTTTCAATTTTTATACCTTTTATTTTTTCTACTTTTGTTCCCCAAAGAATTTTTGGCTTATGTGTTGGCGGAATTGTGCCAATACGTAGGTTGAATTCCGCCAAGGATTGAACTTGCTATGTTCGGGTTTGAAATCCTGTAACTTATCTACTATACAAAAATGGCCACCAATGCTTAGTGGTAGTTACTGGTTTATTAAGATGTCACCACAATATTCCCCTATCAGTGAGTTCGCTAGAGAGACGAACGATTTCATTGAGCCAAGCGTTATGGCTAGTGTACGAGCGTTGCTGCTGCGTCAAGTGAGTCTGACAACTTTGCGTTTGTGCGTCATGTGAGTCTGACGGTTTTGTGTTGCTGCGTCAAGTAGATCTGACGACTTTGCGTTGGTGCGTTATGTGAGTTTGACGGCTTTGCGTTGCTGCGTCAAGTGAGTTTTTTTGACGACTTTGCGTTACTGCTGCGTCAAGTGAGTTTGACGACTTTGTGTTACTGCGTCAAGTGAGTCTGACGACTTTGTGTTGCTGATGGAGATATGGCGCCAAGAGAGCTGTTGAAAATTCCTCACGTCCGAGGTCATCAATTTGGCGTATGTGTTGGCGGAATTGTGCCAATACGTAGTTTGAATTCCGCCAAGGATCGAACCTGTGATATTTGAGTTTGAAGTCCACTAACTTATACACTATACAAAAATGGCCACCAATGTTTTGTGGTAGTTACTGGCTTATTAAGATGTCACCACAAATTTTTGATTTTCTGTTTTTCTTTCTGTTGAACTTCTTTCAAAACTTGTATCGTATTCTATGAACTGGTCCGTAGTAATGAAATAAAATTTAATGCTCTTAGCATTTCCAACAGCTATAAACGTTGATGACTAGTCGTAAGTATATAAAACACCTTACAATAGGACATGGTTATGTAAACGCAATCGATATTTCATTCAATTTCAACTGAATGGAAATCATAGTTTTTATGTGAATATACCAATGTAGAAAAGTGCTATACAGTGCTATATCATAAAAATGTCGGCATAAAAATAGCATTAAATTGAGCGAAGGATGAAAATCTATAAAATCCGAAGTATTATTAAACGGATCAACATTATGGTTTACTATTTATAAAAGTACAGTTACGCCTTTTGTACCTTTCTTCCCCTTAACCATATTTACTGTCGAAGAATTTGCCAGATTTTGCTAACAAAATTAAAGCAGAACTGAACTTTGCTACTTTAGAGTTTTGTTTTCTTACTTCTATATATACGAAGTATAAAAAACGAAAGTTTTGTAGTTGTCAAAAAAAGGAACTTAAGAATTTGAAAAATCTCTACATTTCAGATATATTCAAACATATTTTTGTAATTCTGTCTTTTTATTTATCTGTTAATACGATATCTCGAAAATTCTTTGACTAGACGGATGAAATTTGATGTCAAGTCTTCGCACGAAATTTGTAGATTTCTATAAAATTAAAAAAAATTCCATTTATTGGAATTCAGTCGGTCCGAAAACCCGAATATAAAATAATACAATAACTATAATTCAATGAGAACTAGATAGACAAAATTCAGTACACAGATTTGACATTTAAAGTGTAAATGTATCAAATTTAGAGACTAATCAGTCAAGGTATTGACCCTCTGTCCTTCCGTACTTTTACAAGCATATAACAAAAAAAAAATCAGTAACAAAAAGAATAAAAATATTTTTTTCTAATATATATTTAATAATATTTTCTTAATTTGCTACAGTTAGAAAAAGAATTTCAAGAATGTATCGTTGTAAACCTTATTTTAGAATTTGAATTTCTTTCAAAATTTGTCTTATGCAGTAAAGTGAAGCAATTCTTTTTTACAATTTCCTTTATTAAATTACCTTTATTATTGAGAATCTACTATGTATGACATAATTAAGTACCACATTTTATATCTCCAATATTTTCCAGGTATATTTGGAACTAATGGACTGTCAGGCTTTCTTATCGCCGAATTTAGCATCTTCTGGTTCAATGGTATACCATTCTTTATTACTGCCAAATTTAATATGTCTTTGTCCAATAATCTACCAGACTTTATTATCATCAAATTTAACATGTCTGAGACCAGTGCCTGCCAGCCTTTATCATTGCCAAATTTAATATCTCTAGATCCAATGGGCTGTCAGGCTTTATTATCGCCAAATTTAATATCTCTGAGTTCATTACCTGCCAGGCTTGGTTATTTTTTAATCTGATATATCTGGTAGTATGGTACAGTGTGGTTCATTGGCACAAGGGGCAAATTATTTAATATTTCTGGATACAATGATCTGCCAGGCTTTATCTTCGTCAAATTTAATATCACTTTTCCAATGGTCTGAGAGCCTTTATTATCACTAGATTGATTATCTCTAGTTTCAATGACCTGCCAGCCTGTATTATCTCCGCATTTAATACCTCTATGGTCAATGGTCTGTTTATCGCCAAATTTAATATCTTTCGATTTTTAATGGTCTGACAACCTCTATTATCGCCAAATGTAATATATCTTGCTTCAATGCTTTGCCAGCCTTTATTTCATGTTAAAATGTAATTTATTCTGATGTAAAAAGCATAAAAAGAAGTTGCAAAATTTCACTAACTCAACATTTCTTTTAAAATAATTCTACTCTTCTGAAACGAATTTTCTGCCTCACTGAAATCCACCTTTTCGAATTTAGAATGTAAGATGAAACTTTTAATTTCAGTATCATTTCCTAGAATACTTCTTTTATTTACTGTATACCTGATATCTCACAGAAATCTTTACGGAAGAGAATTACAAAGCAACAAGAAAAACAGGAAATAAGAAACGCCCACGCAAAGAAAAGTAATTAGGGTTTTTTTTATTTGGAAAACAGAAGTAAAATACATTGATAAAATTTCTCTTAAATTGCATTTTTTTGAATGGAGGACACTCTATTTTAGCTGAAGTAACCAACTTACTATAGAATAATGCGTCTTTTATTCCGAAAATTTTGCTCTAAACTGAAAAGAAGGGAATATGTTTGCATGTACTTAATTAAATCTTCTGGGACATTTAATAATTCATTATTCGCTTCATTTTGTTTACGTTCAAAAGCACAGTGCGCATAGTTTATAATTTATTTTTACCTTAATGGAAAAGAGCTAGATTAACTATTTCGAAAAGTAAAACATTTTAATAAGAAATTTTCAAAGCTAATTTAGAATAATATGTATTATTTTTTTATTTAAAGTTTCAAATCTGAAGATTTCATAAACTATTTTAAATTATTCAGGATGTTAAATTTTAATTAAAAGTAGTTAGTCTCTTTGCTTGTATCTTAATATTAAATAAAAAGTTATGATTTCTTAATTAGTTTTATCCATTGAAGAACTTTCAAAAATTAAAGTAGAAAGCTATGCTGCAAAAATTTATTTAATATTGAATTTAAATTTTTCTGGATTTTTCCCAAAGTTATCGAAGTAATTATATTGGGTCGTTCGGAAAGTAATTTCGTTTTTTCCTGACAAAGGATTTAATTGCATTTTTCGCACCCAATTTCATACTTAAACCGCAAAATCATTTTATGTTTTAAGAGCTGATATAGCAAGGCTTGAGTGTGAAAAAGTGCAGCTGATTCTTCGCAGTAGTTTTTGGATGGTGCCCTTTTAAATATGGAGAGCAATAAACAGCATTTTCGTCATTTTTTTCTTTTTTGCTATAAAAGGTAAAAATGCTGTTCAAGCCAGAAATAAATTAGCCAATATGTGTGGAGAAGATGTGTTAACAGTACATCTGTACCAGAACTGATTTGCAAAATTTTTCCTTCAAATGAGGAGGCCAAAAACCACCTCGATCAGTTTTTTTTTACAGCAAAGACCAAAACTTTTATGAGCGTGTAATCGTGTTACTACCAAAAATATGGCAAAAGGTATTAGACCAGAATGGCAATTTTATAATTTAATAAATAATTTATTCATTAAACGAAAATTTCTTTTCATTTTGACAAAAAAATACGAAATTACTTTCCGAACAACCCAATAAAATATAAAATAATTTAAAATATAAAGTAAAGAAATTAATTTTTGATTCAGTTTCATTTTAGGAGTCTAAACCAATAGGAAGTAATTAATCTGAGGAAATGTCAAGAATAAGTAAGAAAGTGTTAAGGAATTTAAGAAGTTGCTATGGAGATATAGCCAGAATGAAATTGTGAAATAATGAGCATGATATTAAACAAAAACTTGCAATTTCGAGAAATATATAATACACCATAAATGAGTTAATGTTAATGTTAGGAAAGTATAAACTTATGCCGGGGTTATCCTCAGCCTGTTATAAGACGGCAAGTAGACAGCGCATGGGTACAAAGGAACTGATTTATGTTTGCTACATTTTCAAAAGACAGATTCAGGCATTCTACGCTTGGCTGTTAATTGCCATTTTGGCGTCTCTGATTTTTCCCCCTGCTTATGGATATTAAAAACGTGGGATATTTATACAAAAAAGCAGATCAAAATATAGATTTACAGCAACATATCTAAATTTGGAAAACTTGTTTTAGAAAGAACAAAAAGCAAAAAATGTCGAAATTAATCTGCGATAAGTGATGAATTTTTTTCAGGTTAAAAAAAAAAAAAAAACCTTCAAATTTTACAAACGCAGGTGCAGTAAGAAAAATGCAATATAGTGGCTTGTAGTTGTGTGTCTGGACAATTACTTGACATAGAACGAGCAGCATTTTTCAGCCTTTCTACGCATGCGTCATCTATTTGCCATCTTATAAGTGGCCGAGGGTAAACCCGACATTAGATCAGTGAGTATTTAGTATTCTTACGTTATTGTTTTAAAGATCATAGTTGGAATTTTTTTTATTTGTTTTTTCTTTTAAATTTCCAATTATAAGACCAATTATAATTATAAAATTCCAACATTTTCTACAATCATTTTATAAGATCAATGAAAACATTAGCAAACCACTGAAGTTGAATTTTCTAGAAGCAATGAAATCTCTGCTAAATGTCTTCTGGAATCTTCGGAACATTTAGCAGCCCTTCCCAAATATATAGGGTTTACAAAATATATGAATTAGGAGATCTTACTACAAATTTAAATGCATTAGAGTCAAGCATCATAGCTCGAACATGATATTAAGGTATTGAACTTTTCCATAAAGACTAATGATTCTATTTTAAAGTATTTCGACGCTAGTGGAAGATGTAGCAAATACCATGGTGTAAAGAAGCAGATGGTGGCTTTGTTGTCTGATAAAAGTATTTCAGCAGGAAAGAGAAAGCAAAGCCGTATTACTGACTCTCCGTTTCGCCTTAAGGCACTCTGAAATAAATACTTACTGATCGAACTGCCACTACAGCAGCACTGGTGAGAACTGTGGCTGAGTCCTAAGGGCCATCACCAACCACGGTACAACTCTCCCAATAGCAAGTACGTTTCGTCATTAATGGGATTTGCCAGATTCCCCACCTTTATTGTACCCTGCGGATTGGCGAGATCCAACCACCATGCTGGAAGCATCTCATTCCCAATTACGAGACGCCCCTAGAGGGTTAAGAGAAAGTAAATAAAAGAATGAAGTTCTAATATATTGCTAATAAATATTTGATGGAAGCATTAATTATTATTGGGCATTTTTACACTTCTCCAGGTACAAAGGTTCAAACAAAAATTGGTGGAAATCATAAAATTAAGTATTGTATAATCCAGTGAACATGGTGTAAACAAAAGTGCTTTTTTTTCGAAATGAATTTAATAAGGACAAATGTTCTAAATAAATATGATGTAATTACACCTGTTTTATTATTTTTATTTTATTCTTCATTATATCTTACTGCATTATTATTATGAAACCGTTTTACGATCATTTTTTTCAGTAGTCTTGCATTATTATTTAAATAGATTTTTACTATAGTTATATTTATATTGTGCAGACAATTTTCTAAATAAAAAATAATATTTTATAGAAAATATAAATTTAACTTACATATCCATTAGTTGCTAATAAACTTTTAAATTTTAAAAATTCATTTGAGAACAATCAAATTATGCCATTTAACTGACTTGCTAAAAGAAGCTTTTAAACCTGAAATTTATTTAAGGCCATAGATAAGAAATAGGTCAGGTAAAAAATAGCTTAGATAGAATTAGGATATGCAAGGGCGATGAAGAAAATTTCAAAAATCTAGTTGAATAGGTTTGTAGATTTTAATTAAGGATTAACTCATTTTTATTTTTGTTTTAATAAAAGGAAAGACATTTAAATTAGAAAGATTTCTCCCAGTTTTTTGTTTTTTTGACAATCAATTTCTTCTTTAATTTCTCAGATAGTCGAGTTTTAAAAAGAAGTTTTAAGAAACCCATAATTCTGTAATTATCTTTTGTTAATAGGCCTAAAATGTGTTTAATTTTTATTCAGAAAATTTAATCCTTTAAAAATTGGCTCATCATAAATTTTTTCTGTTTTAAATTCCTTAAAATAATTCTCTCAAGGCAGTATTTTGAGAAGAATACAGCTAGTGGTCGAAAGGCTATATCATTAGCTAGAATTCCTTTTATTAATATTCTGAGAAAATTTTTGAAAATCATCGCTTAACTTAGTTTAATGATTTCTAGTTTTAACAGTTTCCATTACACATTTTTTTTGCTGAAAAATGTTGCAAAAAATCATCACATTTTTTAAAATTTTATTATTAAACAGAAGGAAGCCAAACGAAACTAAATATGTAGATTTTTAGTTGAATTTTTAATTTCCGACAGTGTTAAAAGCACTGGTTATCGATCACATTGGCGAATATTTTTTATTGTTATTTCTTGGGTTTCAGATTTTCCCTTTTCCAAAATAGTTTATCTTTTCTAGGAAAAGGAAGGCCTGACCTAACATCCAAGGTCCTATATTTTTCAACTAAAATTTGCATCTAACTTCGATTTTCTCAAAACTTTTATTTTCATTAAAATTCTCCATCTTTAACATCTTTCTAAAAATAAAGAGGTATTTACATAAAATTTCAGCGTGTTTTACATAATATGGGCAATGAAATGAACCAAAAGTTTTATTGTGTGTAAAATACTTTCTCATTTACAGGTGTTTTTAGAAAAATTAGATCGTGAATTTATGAAAAAAATGCATATGTATGTATACTTTTCCTTATAACTTCTTACCATTTCAAAATGTTTCTTAGTATTTGGTTATTTCATTCACTTTTATATTCTATAACTTGTGTACAAAAAAAAAGGAATTTCCCCAGTACAATATTGTGTAGTGTGTTAACCGTTTTGATTAAATTTCATTAAAAGTTACTACACATTTTCCCATTTCTCAAAATATATTATGTTTTCAAATAATTGTTTGCATTGATAGTATTTTGTATTATAATTGACAATACATCTAAAAACCAGACTTTTAAATAATTTTTTAAAAATCTTCCTTCGAACGTAGTCAGATACCTTAAAGAATACTTGTTTTAATAATTATAAATGTTTAATTTGTAATTTTTCATTTTGAATTCTATATTTTAAAATTCCTAAAGGGTTTAATAATAAACTATATGAATAATAATAAGAATTTTATTGCTGACTTTTTAAAAAAAGCCAACATACATCTCCTGTGTTTTGATAAATTTAACTTACAGAATCAAAATCAAAAATTTTGTATTTACAAAAGTTGAAAGACAGGTAATGAAAAGTGAAGAGAGCATTGAGCTAGAATCCTTATTATCACAGAGGGAGCTTTGCTTCAGAAAACATGGTGAAAAATTACAGATTTTTTTGACAACCAGTGATGTTAATATAAAGATATATTTGCGGCAAAAAATATCATTGATTTCCTTTTTTTAATAATATGTATATTCAAATAACTCTTTAATAAAAAACTTTATTGTGAAGATTATCTGTGACCATTCTGTATTTCTGCACTTGATGATAAATGTTCCAAATAGGATGTTTCATCTAATTTACCTAATTCTATTTAAAGATTGGATGATACATCCTATTTGGAACATTTGTTATTTTTGTTCATTTAAGAACTTACAGAAATCTGGGATACATAAAAGTTACCAAGAGCATTTGATTTAATTTTTAATTTTTTAATTTTTTTCAATAATTTTATTAATTAAAAATTTAAACAGTATTATATGTGTGTCAAACATGCCACATATAACTGAAGATTTTGCATATATGCAGAAGGGATGGTTATACACTATTATAGAATCAGGCGAGCATCGCTTCTGAAAATAACAAGCAAAACACTCAAGTATTGTACCTTTAAAGTTATACCTGATCCTACTTAGTCTTTAAAGATACTCCTTATGGGTTTTATTACTGCAAGTAATATGCTTCTGAAAATAACAAGCAATACAGTAAAATACAGTAAAGTATTGTACCTTTAAAATTATACCTGATCCTACTTAAAGATAATAGTCTTTAAAGATACTCCTTATGGGGTTTTTTTACTGCAAGTAATAGGCTTCTGAAAATAACAAGCAATACAGTCATGTATTGTACCTTTAAAGTTATGCCTGATCCTACTTAAATATAATTGTCTTTAAAGATACTCCTTATGGGTTTTCTTTACTGCAAGTAATACGCTTTTGAAAATAACAGGCAATATAGTCAAGAATTGTACCTTTAAATTTATACCAGATCCTACTTAAAGATAATAGTCTTTAAAGATATTTCTTATGGGTGTTCTTTACTGCAAGTAATACGCTTCTGAAAATAACAGACAATATAGTCAAGTATTGTACCTTTAAATTTATACCTGATCCTACTTAAAGATACTTCTTATGGGTTTTTTTATTGCAAGTTATAAACTTCTGAAAATAACAGGCAATACAGTTAAGTATTGTACCTTTAAAGTTATACCTGATCCTACTTAAAGATAATAGTCTTTAAAAATACTCCTTATGGGGTTTTTATTACTACAAGTAATACGCTTCTAAAAATAACAGGCAATATAGTCAAGTATTGTACCTTTAAAGTTATGCCTGATCCTACTTAAAGATAATTGTCTTTAAAGATACTCCTTATGGGTTTTCTTTACTGCAAGTAATACGCTTCTGAAAATAACAAGCAATACAGTCAAGTATTGTACCTTTAAAGTTATACCAGATCCTACTTAAAGATAATAGTCTTTATAGATACTCATTATAGGTCTTTTTACTGCAAGTAATAATAATTTGCTATTTTCGCAGGAAGGATTTCAAACTAATAGATTTCTCCCACTTTATTTAGCAATATTGCCTTTTGATTCTTCTTGATTTTACATATGTGATCTTTAAGGTATCCGGCAACGTTCGAAGGAGAATTTTTGAAAAATTGGATTTTTGGAAAACTGTTTATGATTTTTGATGTAATGTCAGTTATAAACACTATAAATGCAAAAAAAAAAATTCTTGGTAAATATAATATACTTTGAGAAAAAAGAAAATTTCTTGTAGATTTTAACGAAATTTCACCAAAACGTTTAGCATTCTACACAAAATGGTAATGCAGCCATCCTATTTTTCTTCGTACACAATTTATAAAATACAATGATGAATGAAATGAACCAATCTCTAAGAAAAATGTTGAAATGCGAAAAAGAGTAGGATAAAATATACATATATATGCATTGTTTTCATAAATTACCAACTTTATTTCTCTAAAAGCACCTATAAATGAAAAATATTTCACCGACAGTAAAACTTTTGGTTCATTTCACTGACCATATTATTTAAAACACATGCTGAAATTTTTATGCAAATGCCCCCATTAATTTTTGAGATATGTTAACGGTGGAGAATTTTTACGAAAATTAAAATTGAAGTTAAAGACGGATATTAGCTGAAAAATATATTATGCTTAAAATTGCCCAGCATGATAGGTTCCTGGAAAAGATAAACTGTTTCGGAAAGAGGAAAGTCTGAGCTATAAGATATAACAATAAAACAAAAAATCGCCAATGCTGTCGATAACAAGAGTTTTTAGCGTAGTCGGATACCTTAAAACTCATATGAAACATTTCTTTATTTCATTTTATTCTTAAAAACAGTATTGTAAATTATGATCTATTTCCTCTTGTTTTATTTTTAACCTGAAAAATAACACCCATATATATTAATTTTGTTCACTATTGTCATTTAAACGATGAGCAAAACTACAAAATTTCTTATGAATATAGGACCTATAAATTAATGGTTTTTCGCATACTTTACATTGATAAATCTTGCTCCTTCTAAAAGACTATAGTTAAAATGTATTAAGTTATTGTTTTTAAAGTTATATTTTCATGTTCACAGATTAATTAAAACTCCTGTGAGTGTTTTCGCCAGTAGTATAAGTATTGTTAGGAAAAATCCGCTTAGTTTTCAGTAAATAATTTTCAGAAATCTACTTTTAACATATTCTTTTACTATAACACAACATATTTTTTTACTATATTTTTTTATGAAAAGTTATGAACAAATATTTATTATATGGTTTGCTATAAATACTTTAATACAAATAATTATGCAATTTCATAAATATTTAACAGTTTTATAAATATTTAACCGTGATTTTCAGAATATTTTGAAGAAAAATAATAAAAATCATTTTTATTATTCTATTAACTTTAATGTTATATTCTACCAAACTTATCAAAAAATTACAGCAGAATTTTGCTTTCAAATTTATATTTTTTAAAAATATAAAACCCATTTTGATCTTATATACTTATTTAACAGTTAATACATATAATATTTAACAGTTTTTCAGGCATTTATTGTCAAAGTATTTGGGAGAGAAATAATAAAAATAATTCTACCAAATTATTTAAAAAGTACAGCGGAATTTTTTTTAATTTGTATTTTTTTTAAATATAAAACTTATTTCGATCTCATATATCATTAATTTCTCTCTCTGTTTAAGTTTTTATAAAATTTATTAATTTTAATTGTGCACTCGTTTGAGAAAAAAATTTGAGATAAAGCAAACGAAATGAAGAGAAGAATTTTTTTCGCAATAAACAAATATTTTTTAAGACTCAACTTTCTGTTGAAAGATAGAATTACTAAAAAAAATATCCAGAATATGATATCTTTCAAGATAGACATTTAAAGAAGCAAACGAGTTAAAGTAAAGGTAAGAAAGTTAGAAGAGTTCTTTTTTCTTTTTTTAAATATTGTCTGAAGAACTTTTTAATTTTTGCAGACGATATTGATTTAAAGATTCATAACTTTTAATTTATTTTTGGCAGCAAGAATTCAAAACGCAGTAATATTTTGCGAAAAATTAGTGATGAAAACAGTTTTTTTTTTTCCAATTTTGAGTATGTATTTTATTTTTGTAATGTAATGTAAAGCAACGTTTTTGTTTTGCTATCACTTTAAAAGGGAAACTAATTTTTTTACCATTCTTAAAATATTATCTTACATAATTCTTAAAGAATTTTCGCCACATTTTGCCAAAAATGCTTCAATTTTAGACATTTTAAGTAAGAAACAGAAACAGTTTTTTTACACATGTTTCTACATATTTTGTATTGGTACACATGTTTAGTATCTAAAAAGTGGATTGTTAACAAATATTTTTAGAGTCACATCAATAAAATCTGTCAAACTATTGACTGCTTGTCGGTCTGGACCAAGGAAGGCCAAACTACAGCCTGCTGGAAGTCAGTCTACACAGTCAGTGGATACAGTATTTAATTGCCGGTCAGAGACAAATTATAAGAAATATACATTTATATATTATATATACATTTACTTTTATTAAATATTTTTTCTTCCTTTTTTTTCAAAAGATTGGTGATCTTTTTATTTTCTTCATTTTTGTTCAGCAAAGTATAAATTGACGGAAATAGCACGTACAGACAGCTTTCAATCGATAGAGTGCTACAAGCGGAATTTCTTAGTTAGTTAAAACTGTGGATGGGCACCAGCAAGTGTTATCTCTTTCTCATGAAGCAGACACATGGGAATCCAATAGAGGAGAATGAGACCTCACATGTGGCAGATTGCGCATTTTAAGCCACTTGCTTCGCTTCCCAAGATTAAATTCGTCCACCTCCTGGTATGATGTGGAAGTTTGGAGAGAGGGTTGGTGCCAGCTCAGTTGTCGTCCTCGTCATCTGACTGTAGTTTAAAATTACGAGGTCCGTCCCAGTTAGCTCTAGTGTTGCTTCAAAACTGGGCGTTAATATAACTAAACTAAACTAAACTAAACCGAGGTTAAATTCAATATTCTAAGTAAATGAAGAACAGCGTAAGAGTTATGAAGATGGCTTGAAAACACTATATTTTGAATTCGAACGCAGATTTCAAGATTTCAGTGCCATTCAAACAGAATTGGATATTTTTACCTTGCCTGTCAGCACGAATTGTGAAGCAATGAGGTCAGATTTGCAGTTTGAATTAATTGAGTCACTATCTAACAATCATATCACGTCAGTTGTTTCTGAATATGCCAAAGTTAGAGTTTTACAAATCATTATCGAAGTCAAGTTTCCCAAATTTAATATCTCAAGTCCAGAAAACCTGTGTTATGTTTCCTTCATCTTATACATGTGAGAAAGTGTTTTCAATTATGAACCTTAGAAAGAATTATTTCAGAAGTAGACTGACAGATGAACATTTCCCCGTTCCTTTGAATTGGTACATCTCCTTTCAAACCCTAATATAAGGAACATTAAAAACTTAATTGAAATTTCATTCATCTCATTAATATATTTAAATTGAAATACTTATATCTAGATTTTAAAGAGAAATTTTATTTAAAGAGATTTTTATAGAGAAATAAAAAATTCTTGACCCTCCAAACTTTAATTTCTGATTTCTGGCTAGCGACAGAAAAAAGTTTGCCCATCCTTTTTCTGGGCATTCATGCGCATGTGAGTGCAATAACTTATGCAGAAGCGCAATCATTTTGTGTCCGTGTTAACACGGAAAGGGGATGCAGTGGCTTTTGAGGGTAAAGACTCCTGAGCACCCGAAGGCAGAAGTCGACTTCTAGCTCAAATGAAGATGACACACATATTCACTTGAAGCAACCCCTTTTTACGGTGGTGGGCTCATTCACACATCTCGCAGATAGAACACAAGAGAAGAACAACCACGCCCAAACCAGGACTCGAACCTGTGACACCCGGATCACGAAGAAGACACGCAACCTCTAAGCCAATACGTCGGCTGGAAACGCAATGACTTCAATAAATAAATAAATGAAATTGGGTATGTAATTCTACCTCTACGTTTGTACTTCGATGACAAATTGGGGCCACGGTGGCCTGGTTGTAAGGTCTCGGCTTCCGAACCGGAGTGTTCCTGGTTCGAGACTCGATTCTACCGAAGAACCATCATGTGAGGGGGTCTCTTGCACGTTAAATCTGTCAGACCAAACGTCCTCCCGCTGGTGTGGTGTGGTGTGTTGAGGGGGGTGCCAGTTCAGGTGTCGTCCTCGTCATCCGATCGTGGTTCAAAATGACGCGGTCCATCCCCAAATAGCCCTCGTGTTGCTTTAAACGTTACGTTAATATAACTAAACTAAAATCGATGACAAATTTTAGATGGTGTTGGTCAGAGAAAAGACGTCCAAAGTATATATTCGATTTTCGAGTATATATGTATTAACTGCATACCAAGGATTCATTGCCAAGACTGTCCTCTAAGATAGCTCTTTAAATTAGATTAAAACGTTTGATCATTGCCGGAGATGTTTCTTCATAATTATTGTTAGATTTATATTTCCATATCATTGTATGTTAATGCCATGCAAGACATTCACAGCCAATGTTCACAGTTTAATATGGGAGTGTGGCAGGGATAATGTCTTTGATAGAGAGTAATTGTTTTGTGAATAATGCTTTAACCCCTTAACGATCACATAATTTTGAAAAAAATAGTCATAAAAGTGCCTATTTTTTTTATTCAAGAAAATTATGCAAAACTGAGTGTATGTACAATATTTGCATTCAGTTTTAATTTTTTAGTTAATTTTATCTTGAAATTTAAAAAAATCGAAAAAGCCAACATTCTGGGTTATTATGACTGAATGTTAACTTTCCAACAAAGAGAGAAAATAAAAAAAAATATGTGTTTTAAGCATTCAAACATAATTTTATTACATTTACACATAATGTAAATAAATACTAGTCATTTTTTCTTGTGTGATAAATTTTAAAGCATGAGATGCATAGGCCAACATCACAATCAGGACAATAGTACCGAGTTTCCTTTCTGCTGACATCTAGTTTAAAATAAATTAACTATCTCTAAAAGCATAACAAATAGTCTAGGGCAGCCATCTGGCGTATATATTGAGAAATAAACATATTCTTTGCATAAGAAATAGATTGTTTTAATATTTTTGGCTTATTACTTTTGAATTCGCCAGCCTGAAAATATCACGGGCACAAGAAATAGAGGTAGAAATTTCACCCCGACATTTTCACGGGAGTGAGATGGAAGGGGTTAACTTATATTCAAACAATGCACAGACAAATTTGCCCTGAACGAATTTTGTCCAAAAGTTGATAGAAATCTATAAATTTGGAATTAAGACCATGCATTAAATTTTATCCGTGTATCTCAAATTCTTTTTTAATTATCCTTGTCACAGACGGAAGGAACAGACAGGTAAAAATTCTCCAAAAATGTTTTTTTCGAAATCAAGGAGTTCTATATCGTGCAAATTCATTAAAATCTCGAGTTAGAAATTTTGAATGATTAGAATTCTTTCTGTATACTAGACATGCGAAAAGGTAAAAAGAAAAGGAAACCTCCCCTTGGAAGATGATAAAATGTTTCACACAAGAGAGGAATCACAAATTCATAGCAAGTATTTGCATTCGTAAGCTTCAGTGATAACAGAGAAAAAATATACTACTCTAGAAAAATCAATACACATCCATCCACTCATTGATAACGAGTTGCAGTTAAAGAACTTGTTTCGACGGAAAGCGCAATTCAGTCGGCAAAAGAAAAAAAACACGTGAAAGTGTTGTAGAATACAAGTATTAAATGATTTCAGGCTCCGCTGGATTTGTGAAGATTGCAGAGAAGCCTGAAAATCTGCAGAAAACTCTCTTCAGTGGAGTGCGCGTGCCGTTGATGATTAGACCTCTGAAGGATCAGTGTTTAATTAAAATTAATTAAACGTTAAATGAGCTTTAGCCCGTATTTGAACACGTAACTGTAAAATTGGTGGGTGTGAATGTAATGTTCTGATCATGGAAACTAATTAAAGTATTAATGTCTTAGTTTATTTCGGTGATAAGAAGGAAATGCTTTTGCTGAATATATCCCGAAAAAATGTAACTTTCGCTAATTTTCTGAAAGAGTTTATTCATTAAAAGTATTTAATTAATCTGAGAAATAGATAGGAAAATTTACTTTTGGTGGAATTAATTTGATTGAAGATACTAAACTTTTTATGAATTAAATAAATTTTATTTCGTATCTGGTTTATTATTTTCTCGTATATAGAGAAAGTATTGTACAGTAAAAGTTACAGTTGTACAGTTATTAGCGCTTACTTAATTCGAGTTTTCACTATTTGCGGATTAAAAAAATGAGACCCAATTCCTATATTCGCGGCTAAAAATTTCTTTATTCCCAGATCTAATAAGTACATACATCATAATAAAAGGATTCCAATAGGTGTCCAATCCAATATTCTTTGCAAATGCCGTCAAATGGACTAATAAAAAAAGTAAAATAGATGTTATTACAACTTTGTCTAAAGTATGTTGTTACAGGCAAACATAGCCGAAATCACGACTGGGATAGGACAAGATGGGTTAGAACAGATAGAATCAAGTGACATTCAAAATTGCTTGAATCGCAAGATGAAGATTTGACTAAAACCGACTTGAGGGAAATATTAAATTCATCGCCCATTGAAGAAGAGACTTCAACAAGCACTGGAAATGTGACATTTAATATGAAAAATCTTAGTGAAGGTTTAAAAGCGGCAAATGAGCTTTGCGATTTCTTTATGAACATTGCTCCGTCTATGGAATGAAGTCTTATTTTTAAGAGGCAAATTGCTAATGCGACTGCTGCGTATCAGTCTGAATTGAAGGAGCTTTAAAAAACTGCCAAGCAAGAGAAAATTGCAAAATTCTTCAAAACATTGCCTAAGCCTTAAGATAATTAATCAAAATGTTCAAAAACTTTAATTAAATAGATTTTTTCATATATATTTTTTATTTTGTCATCTAGGAACGTATCCCCTGTAATTCCATATAAGTTACCATTTCGTATTCACGGTTTCTGTATTCGCGTCATATTTATGGAACATATACCCCTCGAATAAATAGTTTTTATTGTATTTGTCAAAAAATTCAACTAGATATTTTGACGACTATTTGAGTTTTAAATCTCCTTGAGTTTCAAAAAGGCATTTTTTCAAAAAATGTATTTTTCTCTATTGGCAAAAGTAACTCAAAAGCGCTTTAAGTTAGGCGGAAGAAATCTGGTATACTGACCTTGCACCAAATTGGCAGAGATCTATTAAATTTTGAGTAAAATCTCTCTTAGGATGTCTGGTTGTCTGAATATAACTTAATATGATAATTACAAAGCAAAACGAGAGGGATAAATAAAATTCGAATGATTGATAAAATATCTATAGCGTTGACATCTATCAAATTTTGAAATATATCCAACAAACAGTTGATATTCGCCGATTCATACTTTCAGAAACATGTAAATGCCGTTACTCAAAAACGCAGTACTATGGAAAGTGGCAGAAAGTTTTGGACGTGGAAATTGATAATAAACTACATAGCATTCAACCAAAAATAAATATGTGGTCAGTGTTACCGAACCGAGATGCAGATGTAAAATTAATTCTTCTACGTATAGGTCACACAAGATACACTCATAGACATTTGTTGTTTGGGGAACGGGTCCCTCATTGTACGAACTGTAGAGTGATCAATTCTATAGTACATATTCTTACTGAATGTTCTAATTTTGCTTCAGATCGTTTAACTCTCTTTCATTCGTCAATTTTAAATTTATGAGACCTAGTAAGTGAGAAACCTCACTCAAAACCTTTTGACTTTTTAAGAACTATTGATTTTTTTCATAGCATTTAACATTTGAGATTTATTTGTATTCATGTACCACATCTTTTTAAATCACAGATCTTCTCAGCTTTGACATTTTTATAATATACCCTTCTTTCATTTACACATTTTATATTAGAACTGCTTAAAAATCCTTGTGGATGGCGCAGCATGCCCTGAATTGGACCTTGTTCCAGTAAAACACACCATACCATACCATGCCAACCCAATTAAAATAAAATTTTAGAAAATTGCACATATAGTCGCAAAATCCCTTATCAAATTTGATACATTTAAGTCGTTGCGTTATCGCGTTTCACTTTTATGTTGTTGTTGTGACTTATGGCACTTTACAAGGCCGGTAATAGTAATCTGTCAGCGATTAAACCAACCTTGTTTTTTCGAAAGCGCCAACTACGGCCAAGAGAACAACCTAGCTACTTCATGAGTCAAATCCGTTTGCAAATCCGATTTTTACAGGGGAGCACATTTACACACGTCGCAGATTGAACACAGAAGAACAAGGATGCCCGAACCGGTATTCGAAACCGGGGCACCCAGATCAAGAGGATGTCTCACTGCCTCTATGCCAAAATGCCGGTTTCATGTTTCTAAAAAACAGATAATAGATGGTCAAACTCTTGTTGAATTTAGCACAAAATCTATAGATATCTATACTGTAAATATTCAATTTCTGTACCGACTTTTACTTGCCTAGCTTTCTTTGTTTTTAATTATCCTGCTAACTTAAATTCGAACAAACGGACTTTCTCAGATGAGATAAATTTGAGAACAATCTGTGCAGACCGTATACCAAATTTCATCTGTCTAGATGGAAGCATTTTTAAACCATATTAGTCACAGACAGATTTTAAATTTATAAGACCGAGTGAGTGAGAAAACTCACTCAAAACTTTTTGATTTTTTAAGAGCTATTGATTTTTTTCATACCATTTAACATTTTATTTATTTTTTTTCTTGTGCCAAATCCTTTTAAAATATAGATTATCTCACCTTTTTACATTTTTTACAATACATCCTTCTTTCTTTTACACATTTTATAACGGAGTTATTTAAATATCCTTGTGGATGGTTCAACTTGTACAAAGATGGACCTGGTGCTAATAAAACACACTATACCATACCATACCATACCATCAAAAACGCAGTGATTTCGATTTATGAAATTTGGTATGGATTTTTTTACCTATGATGTATATTTTTTGCCAAATTTTTGTTCCAAACGTTTGGGGAAAAAACGTGTCTAAAACTTAAATTCGATTACCGGATAATTTTAATAGCTTGGCATGGATTAATTTCCACAACACTTGTTAAGAATTACGCAATGGATTGAGTAGAATGCTGAATTCAAGCCAAAGATTAACATTTTCTAATTAGTATGAAATAAAGTCTTGCAAAATGTTCACTGAAATAATTTCTTTATCACAATGAATGTGAGAAAGTTTTGATGAGATTATTCGCACTAGTCGTTTATTATAGCTGTTAAAATATCATGTAAATTATCTTTAAAAAGAATTTATCATCTATTTTGAAATAAACATTTATTGCCATTGTTATGCGAAAAAAAGGGAATTGACAACTGTAAGAAGTCTTCAATTATTACATAGCAACATTAACTTAACATAACATTTCTATTTCGAAATTGATCTCCGCTTAACTAGACAGAACAAATAGTTTCTTTTTTTTTTAATTTTATAATAATTGCAGTTATAGCAGAAAAAGCAATAAGAAGGTTAGCATGCATAAATTGTTCAGAAATATGAATAATTCATAATTGCAATGTATTCTACTCATCACCCAGTTTATAAAGAGCTACATTATTAATCAAAACCTATCATTATACAATGAAAAAACTGTTGGGATTTTATACATAAACTCGATCAATTTGATTAGTATAATAAAATGCATACAATAAAAATAGACCAATGTTTTTCCAATGTATCTAGTCACAGCTGTGAATCAATTATTTTGCAATAATAATTTATGTAAAAATCTGCTAGTAGAAATTTTTAAGCGGCTTTCCATTAATATTCAACAACGCAAAATTTAAAAGTTTCCAGACAGAGCGATCGAATAGGCACTATAATTTCCTATGGCTTAAATATAGATATTTTAAAACATTTTAATTGATTAGGTTTGCATGGTACTATGTTTATAATTCATCGTCATTTCATCTACAGAAAGGGAGAGATGTACAAATTAGAAAATTTATGTTAAGCTTTGATTTTCCATTATTTATTTGAATCATCAAAAATTTTAAAAAGGAAATTTTCCAGATATTTTCAGAAACAAGCAAAATATTTCTCATTATCTACCATTAATTATTTTTTTCAGAAATCGTTCGGTATGTGTACGATGAAAGAAATCCGATTTGCTGGATAATGAAACAGGATTTTTTATTTCACCAAAAATACGTAGCACATTTAAGGTATCCGACAACGTTCAAAAAAAATTTTTTTTTTGAAAAAATTGAATTTAAAAAAAATATTTTTGTATTTTCAAAAAATTATTTATGGTTTTTAGATGTATTGTGAATTATAAATACAATAAATACAAAAAAAATTATTTGCAAATATAATGTATTTTGAAAAACAGGAAAATCGGTAGTAAATTTTAATGAAATTTAACCAAAATGGCTAACCATCTAAGCAAAATTGTAATTCAGCCATTCTATTATTCTTTGTACATAAGTTATAGAATACAATGATGAATGAAATGAACTAAAATCTAAGAAAAATCTTGAGATGCAAAGAAATCATGGGGGGGGGGAAATATGTGTATATGCATTTTTTTCCATTAAATCCCAACTTAATTTTTCTGATAACACCCATAAATGAAAAAGTATTTCACCAACAATAAAATTTTTGGTTCATTTCATTGCCCATATTATTTAAAACACTCTCTGAAATTTTTAGGTAAATACCTCTTTTAGTTTTTCAGATATCATGTTAACGGTGGAGGATTTTCAGGAAAATTAAAGTTTTAAGAAAACTAAAATCAAAGATACATTTGGCTGAAAAAAATGGATGATAGGTGAGGCCATTTTTTTTCCTAGAATAGATAAAATGTTTTGGAAAGAGGAAAGTCTGAACTACAAGAAGTAATAATAATAAAAAAAATCGCCAACATGCTCGATAACCGATGTTTTTATCCTAGTTGGATACCTAAACAAAAACATAGTCGAGGTGCATTTTCAGAAATCAGAAACGCATTAGCAAACAACAAACAGCTAACTGAGCTCTGAGCATTCCAAAGAGATTCTTACTGATTTGCTTTAGCTCACTCTACTACTTATATAGGTATTGTGGCAAGATTTTGTGTCTTAAAAATGATATCACAATAATTCTTGTATTTTATAGAACCTACATTTTTACCACCAAACAATCGCTAAGATCTGAAATCATTAACCTAGTATCCATTCAGCACCCATTAAAAATACCAGTCAAACTGTCTTTCCTACAATTAAATTTACAAAATTAGAATATTACAGATCCTTAACAATACCATGTTAAACAAATACAAAAAGTAAACTGATCAAAGCAACGTTCTGAGAATGACATTTCTGTTTTTAACGATAATGGTGGAGAATTTCGGCCAACACTCTGTTTTACATTTTCTTTTAATGAAAGAGTTTTGAAAATTATCGATACAGTCATTGAAATATTTCAAACAAGTCAGCGAGTATCAATGTATAGAAAATATTTCAGCTAACATTTTCAGCGATCTGCTATAAATAAGTTACTTCATGGCTCAGTCCCCAGAAAGTATATCTGAAAGTAATTTGAAATGAATGAATGAAGATTTATCGAATTAGTGAAACTCTCAGAGAACGCTGAAGAGGATTGAAATTCTTTTGAACGAAAAGGCTCTAATTAAGCGTTAAAAGAGTTTAAATGCTGGTTAAGTGAAAGAATCTCTTAACTCGATGATAAAATTGCGTTTCAATGATCAGGGAAACTAATTATAGAACTGATCATTGATATTCATTTGGTGGAAAGCGCTATTTCCAAGTAATTTTAGAAAAATAGTTTTCTGTAATATTCTGAATTGCATCTTCATTAAAAAGGTTATACTTAATGAATACTGGAAATGGATGATAACCATTAAATAATTCATAAACTTTAATTAAAATATCTTATCTGTAAATTATTTTCGTTTAGCGTATTATATGACCTAAAGTAATAAGAGTAGTAAAGATGATTTTTGAATATGTATTGCTCGTTCATAATTAAACTTCTCATAAATTTAAAGTACAAGTTGGTTATAGTTAAACTTCCCCTATAAACAGAATCCTACAACGCAAAACGGTGAACGGATTGCAACGAAATTTAGTAAATAGACTATACACGAGAATTTCAGAAAAAAAATTCTAAAATGTCCACCAGAAGGCGCTTTTTCCGGAAAAGCATTAAATTTAGCAAAATAAACTACCGAAACGGAATACGGATACAATATTAACATTTATTGACTAGTTTCTGATCACCTTGTCATCGAATCACACTAAATAAAGGTAACGAAAAATTAACAATACTCTGTTTGAGAAAAGAAGAAAACATAGTTCAGTTTGCAGAAACAAGAACAGATTAGTTCAAAATTGCACAAAAGAATGGACAATGTAGAATGGTCCAGGACAATGTAAGGAAGAGTGCTCCATGGACCCCCCCTCATTCACTTGCAAAATTTGTGTGGCAATTGCTGTCTTGACGGCATCAACAGGTATTAGTGTGACAGGTTTATGGACTCTTCCAGGTTGAACTCCTACTTCCCTATCGCTTCAAATCTCTTAATCATGACCCAGATAGTAGACATTGATCCACTCTGTAGGTTCTTTACACGACAAAATTCAAGAAACTGCTGCAGAGGCATTGTATTCTCTCCTTGTTCTCCTTGTATTCAAGTAATAACGCTCTTTCAACTAAAGATACCTTCATCATTACACCCGGAAACATCGTCGAAAAAGATGACAACGTCTCCAAACGTTTCATACCCTAACCCGATTTGCATGAAGCTTCCTCTTACTCGCAAGGGTGCACACATTTTCCCCCTCCCTCCCCAGAACTGACAGCTTGTGCTGTTTTTGCATTTCTTTGCTCATAATTCTTGTTCTGGATTGTTAATATTGTTTCTTTACTCCATTTTGGTCGTTTACTGTGTTAAATCTAATGTTTTTTTAGAAAAGATGCTCTCTAGGGGACATTTTAGAACTAAAAAAAATTTCGAAACTCCGTGAGTGCATTATGAGTGTTTACTCTATATACCAAACTTTTTTGCAATTCATTCATCCGTTTGTGTTGTCGGATGCTGTTTATAAGCGGTTTAATTATAGCCACCCTGTCTATTTATTTTGAATTAGTCTTTTATCAAATTAGGAAAAAAATGCTTTGTAGACGCAAGTTCAAAGTTTATCATTACTTTAAAACTCAGTTTAAATTTAAAGAAGGGTTAATGGATAGTAAGAAATATTGTCCCGGAGGTACAGGGTGAACAGCGAATAAGCCCTGATTTTAAAATTAAATATCTCTACAAACAAGATCGATAGAATTATGAGGTAACTGTATATTTATTAGCAAAACTGTAAAAATAGTGTGGAAAAGTTTAAAAAAATAGTACAAAAATCGTTAACAGATGGCGTTCTGTGCTGAAAACTCTTTCTCTGAAAGGAGTCTTAAAAAAACAATAAAGTGATGCGGTCTTTGCAATCAAAATACAATTTTTTCAAAATGTTCACAGTTCGAAACGATGAGGTGGCGTAAGCGAACAATGAAATTTGACATCACGTCTTGCAATGTCTCAGCGGAAATGGAATCACATGCAACACCAATCAACGATTCAAATTCATCTATAGTGGCTGGATTGTTTCTATAGACTGTGTCTTTCAATGCTCCCCACAGAAAGAACTGACAAGGTGTCAGATCGGGAGTCATTTTTCATTTTTGCCGTCACACCGAAGGCGTCTATGGGCATCATGATTAGAGCGCCATCTGTTAACGATTTCCGTAACTAAATTTTCTGAACTTTTGTACAATATTTTTACATTTTTGCTAATAAACGTTCAGTTTACCGCATAATTCTATCGATCTTTGCTGCATATATATTTATCTTTGAAATCAGGGCTTATTCGCTGATCACCCTGTACTTTGATGTACAACTCAAAAGAACTCAAGTACATCTAAACTAATTTATTAACTCAACTCTGAACACTGTGACTGAGAGATTTTAGGCTTTTAGCAGGGAAAGCTCCGGAATACTTTTCTGGAGACAGTAAGAAAAGACTAGAACACTTCTCTGGTAAACCGAAGGGTCCAGAATCTTTTAGAATACTAACTAAAGGAAAACATAAATCAAAGGATAAAATAAAAATGTACACAAACTGTAAATAGCATCTTAGCTAGAGGGGTTCGAACTTATAATCTTTAAATTACGAGACCAATGTGATGACCATTTGGTCCTGGAGATTTGTCTGTTTCTTTTCAATGCGGCAATATGAATTAAATTTAATTCTTTGTAAAATTTTGGGATTATTTTTTAAATAAAAGCCAAAAGATTCATAATTTAAAACAAAACAATTTGGCCCAATGTTTCTGCAGGAAATCCTTAGGGAATCAAAATGTATTGATTTTAATAGAACATTTATCTATACAACTTTTGAGAGCCAAAAGATTCTGGTTTCAAAAAATATTTAATTTCAGTTTATCTGCAGGAAATCTTTTGGAGCTTAAAGTTCAATGATTTTAAAACGGCATTTATCTATAGAACTTTAATTAGATAATTATTATTAGATCCTTATATCCGTAAATATCGATGTAAATAACTGCTGAGTCAGTAGAAAAAAAACATTAAAAGAATTCGAAATTATTTGAAAAATCTCAAATGTTCAGAAAATAATTAGGACATCAGGCAAAAATTGATGTTATGGTATTATAAAGTGAGCTCTGATTTTCTATACTTATCGGACACGAAAATTTCCAATTTTACCAACATTCTAATGATAAAAAGGTTGAAGCAATGAGAAATTGCAAATTGCCTACTGTAGCAAAAATATTGCTAAAATATTATTTCCATGTAAAATATTATTATATACCAAGTAATATTATAAATATAAAGCTGTACATTAAAAAAAATAGGAGATATTGTTGAAAATTTTCAGATTGTTTAGCTCTTTTAGAACCTACATTCCATTGTAGTTTGGGCTATAAAAGTAAACATCGAAAACTTGCTTTTGTAGTTCATTGATAAAGAGATAATAATCACTGCAGAATATAACAAATAGGCCATATTGGATACATGTTTACATTTAGAATAACACTTGAAAGTTTACATCTCAAAATGTTTTACGTATCCATTAGCATTCTGCATCATCATTCCAAGAAAATTCAAGATGGACTCCGCTCCTTGCGATTTTTACGCATTTTATTGAGTAAAATTTTTTACTACCTTTTCAATTACTTTGAAATTCCTCTAACTATGGCATCAGGTTGGTTGGTTATGTGTGGTTTATTGGCACAAGAACCACACTTGGTCAAACTGTTCCAAGCATATGGTGAAATTAGAGCAGGCATATAAAACAACACGATTTTAAAAGCAGACGCAAGTTATTGAAACCACATGATATGTATCGAACACCTGAATATTAAAAAAGAACGATTTTAACGTAAACCAATGAATAACGTGAATTGTATCAGGAGTAGTTTAAAAAAACCATGTCTCAAATCGGCTTAAAAGGCAAGAAAAAGATGTGACAACATATTATTGTAGCACTAAGAGAGTTTTAACAGCATTGAAAGATAATTTTCAAATTTCTTTAATGTGTAAAAAGGACATGTTACCTCTTAAAAGTTTTATTCCTGGATTTTTAGCAAAAAAATTTAGAGGGATTAAAAAAATAAAAAAAAATACATAAATAAAATAAGTAGAAAATATAGATCTCCTAAAGCAAAAAAACGATGAAAATGAAAATTAATCAATCATGTAAGAAATCTTTTATTATAAATAGTGATGATGATTAATTCTTATAAAATTATATTAGGTTAAACTTCTCTTTACAATGCTTATTATATTACTATAATCTTCATTGTTTATTTGATTATTCCTATCAAATAAAATAGCTTAATATATGATGCTATAACTTAATGAAATGCCACCTTGTAATTCAAATCACGAAACAAGAGAGTTGTGATGATAATTAATTCTTATAAAATTATATTAGTTAAACTTCCCTTTACAATGCTTATTATATTACTATAATCTTCATTGTTTATTTTATTATTCCTATCAAATAAACTAGCTTAATATATGATGCTATAACTTAACGAAATGCTACCTTGTAATTCAAATCAAAAAAAGAAATCAAATATAAAGTTTGACAAAGGATTCTAAAACCCTCCGTGCTTTTGCGCATGCGTTTAAATGAATTTAATTCCTCAAAATAGGGGAGACATTATGTATGAAAGGAGGAGATGTGTGCATTTAAGGTATTCGACTATGTACGAAGGAAAATTTTAAGGAATTGGAATTTTCAAAAATTGTTTTTGAATTTCTCAATTCAAAAACTATTTGTTGTTTTTAGATGTATTGTCAATTAAAAATACTGTAAATATAAAAAAGATTACTTGAAAATGTAATAGATTGTGAGGAATAGGAAAATGTGTAGTAAATTTGAATGAAATTTAACCAAAACGGTTAACACCCTACACAAAACTGTTATGCAACCATCGTATTTTTATCTCTACACAAATTAAAGAATACATTGACAAATGAAATGAACCAAAATCTAAGAAAAATCTTGAAACGCAAAAAAGTTATGGCTAACAATATACGTATATATGCATTTTTTGCATTAAACCACAACTTCATTTTTCTAAAAACACCTATGAATGAAAAAGTATTTCACCAGCAAAAAAAACTTTAGGTTTATTTCAATGCCCATATCATTTAAAACAAACTCCGAAATTTTCATGTGAATACATCTATTAGTTTTTGAGATGTCATCTTAACGGTGGTGAATTTTTATAAAAATTTAAATTCTGAGAATATTCAAGTTAAAGACGAATTTTGGCAGAAATAATCTGTGACCCTATATGATATGTCAGATCTTCCTTTTCTTAGAAAAGATTAACTGTTTTGGGCAGAGTAAAGTCAAAACTACAAGTAGTGTCCGTGTTTCCACGGAAAGGGGGTGCAGTCGCTTCTGAGGGTAAAGACCCCTGAGCACTCAGAGGGCAGAAGTCTGACTTCCAGCTCAAATGAAGGTGATACACACACCTTCGCTTGCTCAACCCCTTTTTACAGGGGGGCACATTCACACATCTCACAGATAGAACACAGAACAACCATGCACGAACCGGGACTCGAACCCGGGACGCCCAGATCACGAGACGACCCGCTACACCTAAGCCAGGACGCCGGCACTACTGAAAATAACAATATAATTAAAATTCTCTAATATGTTCTAACACCAGTGTTTTAAACATAGTCGGGTACCTTAACAATAAAATAATATCTGATAAACAAATATAAAATAATAAGAACAGAAAAGATACGATACTCCCATAAGTGTGAAAAAAATTGTTCCAAAACTATCTAATAGGGCGGGAATCAATGTCGAAAAATATTGGAAATGCGCTATTTTTCTGTCTTTGCTTAGTGAGATGGAATCTTTGAAAAGTGGAATATACAAATGAACTGTAGAAGCAAAATTTTTCTTTTGAAAAATAAAACTAATAAGATTGTTGTCTCTATCTTGCCAAAAATATCTTTTTTTTTTTTCATAATTTTTATGAAAATCCCTCAGTTTAAAAATATCTACACCAGTGCCAACGTGCAGATGAATTTTTTTTTTTCATTTGGCCACCAATCTAATTTTTTCGAACTATACAAACTGTAGAAGAAATCAAACTCGCGTATAAAATAAATTCGTGCTCCTGTAGATTTGGGAAGATTAATAGAGCTTTGAAATGCTGTAGAATTTCTGTATGGAAAGTGTGTCTTACTAATTAGGGCTGTCTGGATCCGTATTTAATTAAAACTAAACCCAACATCAAAAGAACTTAAACCTTGATTTAAACGATAAGCTGCCAAATGCTGTATTTTTGATAATGGTATCTAATTAAAGCATTAGCGTCTTAGTTTATTTGCATGAAAAAAGAATCTGTGCTGCCAAATATTTTGGAGAAAAAATTGTTTTCTGTTGTGCACTGAATCCCTTCTTTCATAAAAATATTTGATTAATCAAGGATAAATATGGATAAGGTAATGAATAATTTATTAGGAATAATTTAGGTTTTTTTCTTAGGAAAAGAATAAATTTTCCGATGCACCTGTCATTTATAATAGTTAATACAAAAATAAGCAGAAAAAGATGATTTTTATGAATATGATCGCCGTGTAATCTGTCTTAGAGTATAATCTTGTAGAATTATTCTCTTCGTAGTTCGTTTCTTTTAAATAAAATGGAATGACACTTCTTTTTTTATATTTTTGTAATGTGTAAGGATTGTATTCAAAATTAAAAATTATGGTTTCAGCAGGTGCAAATAATTAGAAGACATAAATATTTCATGATACTGATAGTTGTGTTATTAATCATAATTATCATAGTTAATTCAAACTTTGTAATAATGTGGCATGCCGCCCATAAAAATAACAAGATTTCTTAACTTATAAGAAATTGCTTGTAAGAACTAAAATTTTCTAATTTACTTAGACTCATCTGTATTTTGGTAGTAGCAGCATTAGCGCTCTCTAAATACAATGATAATTTTTTAATAATTTTAATAATTTTTTAATAATTTTAATAAATTTTTAATAAGTTTAATAGGTTTTTTTTAATTTTAATCTTGTACGAATATGAAATAATCTTTAGTTTCAATTCCTATTTTTAGTTCCGTTTCCATACTTAGTTTTATTTTCTCTTATATTGCCAATATATATATATATATATATATATTTATATGATGATGATGATGGCCAAGCAATAGCGAGTCCAGATGATACTTTAGAATTTAATGGATGACAATGAAGTTAGATTAATGATGAACAAATGGTGATGACTAATTTACAGGATGGAATGGATAACCAAGCTCGTCTTTTAGCAATACGTCGTAATTTCATCTTTACACATACGTCTACAGATGTTTTAGAACGTCGTAATCATGCCTCGTCTAGACATGAACTGCACTTTGCTCCCGTTTTTTCCACCAGAGGGCTGATTAGTGGCGGGAAGTGAGGTCACAGGCGTTCACTCAATGTCGGGAATTGAGGGCACAGGTGACACTCAATGGCGGGAAGTGATATACCTGGCACCACATATATATATACCAAAGAAATACTACTAAAAATATCTACCAAATTGCCATGACTAAAATCGTGAATTAGCAACGATTGCACTTTGTGTAAACTATCATAGCAGTTATTTCGTTATAATGAAATGCAAAAAAAAATCACTCACATAAGATTTAATGTTTTCGTTTCTGTAGCATAAAGAAAGTATAATAATCAAAAAATTCTATCTATAATAAAAATTCTATAATAAAAATTTCCACTTTTCAGAGATTCCTGAGTTTGAGAAACACGTTTTTAGAAAATTTCCATTTATCTATCGGTTACAACGATAACTCAAAAACGATTCGATCCAGACTATTGAAATTTAGCTTAAGGTCTTTATATTAAATTAGCATACTCCTATAAAATTTTGAGGGAAATTTATAAACAGGAAGTCCATCTCTTCAAATATAAGTTAACACAATAAGTACAAAACAATGAACAGCTAGAAGGATACGATTCGGCAAACAGATTAACGATCTATAATGTACTCCTATAATAAACAGATTAAAGATCTATAATGT